>UCOK01013004.1:0-16607 GCA_900474325.1 Synergus umbraculus
TTTTTGACAGACACGTACCTAGAGCTGGTATAAACATATGTGCACGTATTGTGTATGTAACTGTGTAGGTTAAAATTTGTAAAGATTTTTTCATCTTCGTTGCAGACTTGTATGTTATAAAAATATTAGTAAAATTTAAAAAAAAAAGCGAGTATAGACTCGCTTGCGTGTGAAAAAAAACGTCAGTCGATTGCGACGATCAATATTTGAGGTTATGAGTGGAGCTATACTGCCCCCTGTCGCAGTGTTATTGATGGCGTATGTTGCGACTATATTAGTAAAAGGTGGTTAATATAAAATAGGGGTTATACAGATTTTATGCAGTAGAAATAGATTTCACTAAGAGATTCGATGTCGGATCGTTTGTTTACATTATTTTTGTGTTTAATTATATGGAACATTTCTTTAAATATTCTTTTCCTGTAGTTATGTTCTGTGCTGATTATTCTGGTATTAGAAAAGTCAAAATTGTGGTCTTGTGTGTGAGAGTGGGTTACCAGGGCCGTACTGCGAGAGTCTTTTTTGCAATCGTTTTTGTGTTCCCTGATTCTGTCTTTCAAGTATCTTTTTGTCTACTCTATGAACACCTGACCATATTCACAAGGGATGCGATAGATGACGTGCGTCCTGTAGTCAAAATGGATGATATCTTTGTTACTAGGGAAACATTTGTACGGGTCTTTGTAATAGTTCGAAATCATTGTCACGTTATAGTTATATAACAGTCTTTTTATGGGTCTGTATATTTCGTCTATATAAGGGATGACTATGATCCTTTTTAGATCCAAGTTTTGATTACTTTTTTGTGTGTTATTTGTGGGTGTCGCTAATCAGAGCTTGGAGTGTACTTTATTTTAGAATGTATTTGACTGTCACTTTTCAAAATTTAGATTTCAGAAGGTATAGTGGATTTCTTATTTTTTATAAAATATTCTTCATGTAATCTTCTTGAGGAATAAATTACATCCTATTTCACAAATATCATCAGCTAAATGGATTAAATGATGCGCATTAAAGATTTTCGAATTTCGGCCGTAAAAACCAGGCAAAGCTTTGAAAAACATAATTAAATAACTCTTAGTCTGTTCTCTGTTAACATGACACAATCTTCCTGCAAGCTACGTGAAATAAAAGAAAGTGCTTGTACAATCGAATAGGCAAAATATTGTTGAGAACTATAGGTCCACAGTAGACAAGCATGAAGCAAAATTCAGTGGCTTTCCACCTTTCATAGAATTTCGTTGACCTGGTTTTTCTTTTGAATTCAACAGGAACGAATTTTTTCAAATTTTCCAAACCCTTGCCTAATTCAATTTTCATTCTTGGTCTTAAGGGCGTTGAATAATCGAGACTTGTAACTTTTTTCGGGTACCCCCCATTTTCATCATGGCCCTGTCCCCTCAAACGCATGAGAAAAGATATGGCGAGTGTGAAACACATAACTTGAATGTTTTTTTATAGACACAACAAAGACTGTAAATAAAAAAAACGCGTTGTAAAAAATTTTTGACGTAAATAAACTTTATTATTACGACGCGAATTTCACGACCCGATGCGTAAAAAGAGAGGAATCCACTTACAAAATTTTCGTCAACTAGATGATGCAAGATGACAGCAGCGCGCTCACGAGGTGATAGTGGTAATTGTTTGTACTAGCAAATTTCGGTCTAGTTGACGAAAAGTTTGTAAGTGTTTTCCTCTCTTTTCGCTCATCGGGTCGTGAAATTCGCGTCGTAATAATAAAGTTTATTTACGTCAAAAATTTTTTACAACGCGTTTTTTTTATTTACAGTCTTTTTTTTGTGTCTAGAAAAAAACATTCAAGTTGTGTGTTTCACACTCGCCTTATCTTTTCTCATGCATTTGAGAGGACAGGGTCGTGATGAAAAAGGGGGGCACCCGAAAAAAGTTACAAGTCCCGATTATCTAACGCCCTTAAGCGAACATTTAGATCTCCATTTATCCACCATTCTAGTAAGCGTTTCATAATACCTAAAAAGCAAAGGTGCATAAATAAAAGTTAAGAACGAAAGAAAAGACCATATTTATAGGTGCATTTATTTCAATCAGAGGCGATGGCATATGGTAATCGTCTCTTTGACACATTTCTTTGAAGGAGTGATCCGTTCTCTCTTGGTCGTTTGTAGACGGGTAAACAGTACTACCGAATTATACTTTCCTTCCTTGTACTGTTTCACCTTTCACAAGCATATCTTCCAGTATGTCCTACTGTTATTTTTAAAAATGATCACGCTGTGGTGTGTCACAGATAAAACATTTTAATCGTACTTTATGTTGATGACCAGAAATATTTATTCCTTGTTATAATAAGACGTTCATTTTAACAATAAACTCTTTTAAATAAGCATCAGCGCTAACTGGTTCCGTAGAAAATGCCTACAGGAAAAGGCTTATAAATGTTAAAGTCGTAATGAACCCTGGCTGCTAAGACCTACATTTAAGAAGTAAACAAATTTTCCAATCTCGCCATTTGCGTCTTCCATTTCGGTAATATTATACTTAGCACTTGATGTTTGTAAGAAAGCTTTTGCTGATTTCGGAAGATCAGGCAATACTTAACGTCTCAATATTTGCAGTCATTTTTCTAAATTTAGATGAATAATGTCAGTTTCAATTGCCCACTGACGCAATTCATCTATTTCTCGCACTTTAAGAATATTTGATCCCGTGCTTTTGTCGCTCCACTCCGAATTAATGGTAGTTGACGATTGGGAAATTACACTTTCTTCGCTCAAATATTCATATTCAATATCAATATTGGAAAGTAATCGATTAAATGATCTCCGTGAATATTCTCAGCATCTAAGGGATCCCCTCCAGATAACGTAATAGTCGATAGATCTTCAGTGGAACTAGAGTTTGCGTTGACAGGAATACCATCCCCAATTTCGTTCAATGGTTGTTCTCACTTTCTCCTGTAAATATATCAACTTTTTCAGAAGTTGAGACGAAACTGATGCTTGTCCGATCTGCTTTATCACCATCATCTACTTCGTAAACGTCTTTATTTTCTCCTGAAGGTTTGAAAGTTAATAAAATTTTGTTATAAAAGTCCAGTTGACGAATTAATCTATGGAAACTGAGTAAGAATAGTAAGCAAATAATTTCTCACTCACTTTTGGAGGAAATCACTATTAAAAATCACTGCTAGCTTTGAACTACGATAATTCGGTGAAAAAAAAAGATAGAATATTAAAAAAAAAACAGTTGGAAAGCTAATGAAATTCCACGTCTAGTGGTGCCAATCAGATTTTTTTGACCTTATAAAAAAAATACAGCACGTGAGAAGTTTAAAAAAAAATTCAAGATTTTCACAAATTTTATATCTCGAATTCAACTTTTTGCATGACCTAGGAAAATTGTTGCAAACATTTGAAAATTGTACGACTTAGAGCCTAAAACTTTATTTTTAATTTAAGTCAAAGAAACTTAAAAAATTTTCATTGGTTCTCGAGATACGATTAAAAATGTTCAATCGCATATAAGTTAAGTTTTAATCGACGATCACGGCTCTCGGCCGGTCTGCTGCTCGCCTCTTTCAAATACGTCGACTTCAACTTTTTGCATGACCTAGAAAAATTGTTGCAAAAATTTTAAAATTAAACGACATAGAGTTTAAATCTTTATCTTTAATTTAAGGGCATGCTCTGCCCCGATGATTGTGAAAATTTTTTTTTCGAAGTCACCACGGCCAAATGAAATTATATATCGCTTTCAAACTTTGGGATATGCCAGACCGGCCGAGAGCTATGATCGTCAATTAAAACTTAACTGCACTGAGAGAATCTTGGGATAGCAAGTTGATTACACTGTGTAGCGCAGCGCCATTATGGTTTTGAGTTTACGGCAGTCTCAGTTTTGGGCGACCAGGAGCCCCAATGTCTACTTGACCAACACGTTGGTGCTGCTGCACACTCAATTTGGGCGAGCTGCTCGCCCAAACTAGGAAGGATGCTATTCCAATTCGTGGTAGCTCGGTCGTCGTGTATTTGGTGTTGCATCTATACCTGTTGGACGCGCCGCTGTCCCAAGGTTCTCTCAGTGTGAAATACGATTGAACATTTTTAATCGTATCTCGAGAACCAATAAAGATTTTTTAAGTTTCTTTGACTTAAATTAAAGATAAAGATTTAGGCTCTATGACGTATAATTTTCAAATTTTTGCAACAATTTTCCTAGGAGATGCAAAAAGTTGAATTCGAGGTACAAAATTTGTGAAAATCTTGAATTTTTTTTTAAACTTCTCACGTGCTGTATTTTTTTTATAAGGTCAAAAAAATCTGATTGGCACCACTAGACGTGGAATTTCATTAGCTTTTCAACTGTTTTTTTTTAAATATTCTATCTTTTTTTTTCACCGAATTATCGTAGTTCAAAGCTAGCAGTGATTTTTAATAGTGCTTGCGCCAATCGTACAGATAATTTCCGACGGTACTGTATTAATACCCTACATTAACAAAGATAAGGTTTATTAAACAATAGCAAATTAAATCATGAAACACTCATCGCACTTCAATCTGATCTCTAAATTAGTTATCTAACTATCGGACTTTATAACGCTCGCAATTGATTAAAATCAATCTCCACACTCGATACACGCGCATGTTCGTGCTCGCTCGCTCGCTCGACAACGCTCGACTCCGCTCAGACACACAACACTCAACCGAACTCTCAAAACTACTAGCGACCTCTATATTAACACTAATAATCGAAATATAAATCCTTAACACTCGGTCATCCTGAATAAACTGCTCGACCTCGAGCAGAAAATTATACATACAGCTTTTGAAAAGTAAGACAGATTTTGAGGAAGCGATTCTTTAAAATTGTTCAATTCTTTAAAAAACTCTTCGTTTATCGTTCTTTCCTCATCGTTATTGTGCAAACCGTATTTTCTGACAACCCTAATATTAGCGATTGGATTATAAATATTTGGATCGTAAAGATCTAGTATCTGCTTCCATGTAGAAGGGACAATTAGAAAATTTGTGGAATCCATTGCCTCACAATTATCATTGACTGCTTTTATTTCATGACGCACCAAAAGTCTTTTATAAGCTCAAACAAATTGTGCGCTAGTGGGGTTTGGACACCAACCACCACAACATCTGATGGCACAAAAGAAAAGTTCTAAATGATCTTGACTGAACTTATATGTCAAAAGATACTTCAGTTGAGAGTCTTTAGGCTTTACATAAGAGTCAAAAATTTCTATTGGAATATTTTCCATCGAAAAATCTATCGATACACCTAATGGACTTAACAATTGCTTCACTTCCCTCAAATTCTTCTAATTTTAATGTATCACTACAGTAATTGATAGCATCAACAACACTACTACTAAGAGTTTGAGCAGATAAAGCAACTTTCATCTTCATCTTCCAGAATCTAATATGAGCCATTCGAAGCTTGTTCCCAGCTCGTAACCCTTCTTCTTCCTGTATATTAGCTAAAGACTCAATAAATTTCCATTGAATAAGATTTCCTTCATTTCGCCTAAACAATTTCTAACAAGCTTTAACATATGACAAGCGTCGAAGATTACGTGAACTTTTTCCTTAGTAGAGGGATGTGAAAAGAAAGATTTAGAGACGAGTATATTAAAATTAGCACCAAGAGCTCTCATTGTTGCAAAATGCTCTGGTGGACCATCCAACGTCACGGAAATAACCTCAACCCCAATATCATGTAATCGAATAAGAGCATCAGTTATAAGACCCGAATGAGTTACTGAATCGATTCCGTTGATCAAAAAATAAACAATAAGAAGCTTCCAACTTCCATCTAATGCTACAACCATCATTACTAATGCGTCCTTCGCTTCTGAAAGAGTATCACTGGATTGGACTTCATTGCTCATGTCTACGTATCCTCTAATAATTCCATTTTGGCGCAGTATTGAAGTTTTAATTGAAATTTCATCTATCATGAAACTAACAAGAACTTTTTTGTATACCTTCTTAGCTTCCGGTACTTTCAACTTTAAGGCTTCTAAGATTTCGAGTGTAAAGCCAGGTTCACCATCGATTGAAGAATACCAAGATCGTATGGTGCTTGGATCTGGCAAAGCTTTACAAAATTTGTGCCTAACAAAACCATATGCCTTTGGCGAATAGAAGTGAAGAGTCATAGCAAAAGCTCTAAGAGCGGGCGGGTATGGTTTGCTGGATATGCCTACTCCTCTTTCTTTATGCTGACACTTGAACTTCCTCTTATTACCATATTTTTTCACTTCTTCATCTACATTTCTTTGATTCTTAATGAATCGATGTAAAAACTGGGAAACATCCGTGTTAGAAATCGAGTCCAAACATGCAAGACCTGATTCTGGAACACTTCTGGCCTTTCTTAACTCACTTACAATGCTTTTTAAGGAAGTAACTGTCTGATTTAAGTGCGAAATGTGTTGCCTTCGAACATGTTTCTCTGTCAACAAGGTCTGAATTTTTTTCTCCTTGAAGAATAAGCCTCTTTTTCAACGTCTTTGGAGTAATCTCGTATCGATGATCATGCTTTGTGTGACGTACGATTCGTACGTTAATTGGTGTTTCTGGTGTTCTGCTGCATGTCGGCATACTTGACTTTTCTCTTGCCGGACTCGAAGCAGGTACTTCATTCACCTGACAATCTTTTTCGTCTGCAAATAATATGTTAAAATATTAGTTTTTTCACTCATATACATATTTATAACTCTCCCTTATGAAAAAGTATCAGAGGAAAATCATTACGTATTGTAAATCATAAAATATTAAATTTTTACTGTTACCTGCATCACATACAGTTTCCCCCACTAAATTTACTAAACTGTAAGAAGGGCTGCAAATTTTCCGGATCTTTGCAGCAGGTGAATTTTCTGACAAAACGCGTTTTCTATTAGATTCGTTTTATTTTGTCGGTTCCTTGTCATCAGGTATGTTTATGTTGTTTGCATACGTTTCTGGAAAATACATTTTTCCATAATTGACATAAAAAATGCATAAATATGTATTATATCGCAAAATTAAAAAAAAAACCATTACACAAGAATATTCAAAATTATTAAATTTTACCTTCATTTCTTGTGAACTGGAATATAGTTGGAATAGCATTATCTTTAAGAGTTAAATTAGAAGAATTAGGACCAGTTTTTCGAAAACACTCCTGTTCAAAGTGATCACTACACAGTGAAATCTTGTTACTTGGAATAAAATTTTCTAATCCCATTGGCGAAACCCATTTCTGAAGCAATTCTGCATCATGCTACGGCATTCTGAAATAAAAGTTATTAGTCAAATTTTATGAAAACAATTTGAATTAAATCTTGTCACTTCATAAATAAATTTTCGAGTTTCATTCGCGTATTACATACTTGCGAAACGATCTTTCCTTATTCTGTCCTTTTACGGCTTTACAAAATATACATGCCGATTTATAATGTCCAAATAATGTAGGAACATTTCCTGGGAGTAGGCAAGCTATGTTAGTTCCTTTTTGAAAACATTTTTTTTCAAAATGATCTGAACATAACATTGAATATTTCGAAGGAATGAAAGCTGAAACAAGATTCATATTTTGTAACCAACATTGCAGATTTTCTGGATTTGTCAATGGAAATCTATTTATAAAAGAAAATTATCTGCTTTACTATATTTTCGGAGTACAAAGTCAAAATGTAAAAAGAATTTAAAAAAACAATTTAGAAACAAAAACTTCTATTTCAATTTTATGTATGTACTTAAAAGCTAGTACAGAATATAAATTCAAAACTATTTAATAATTTTACTTACTTGTGATATGTCGTGACTTTACCAAATTTTTTTTCGCCGCAATAGACACACGCGACAACCATAATTATAATTTATAAATAAAAATTAATATTTATTTTTATATAATTTTTTATGATTGATGTACTTGTGTAACATTCCACGCATTACATTTCGCGCCAATATGTGCCGCCATATTGAGAAAGTGTTCTACCTTAACATATAACGTGTAACGGTATGGCTATACCGTACCCCATAGCGCCTAACTATAGGCATACCATCTTGAGCGTACCGACTCTGCAGAGCGCTGCGCTAATTTGATCAATTATCGATCCAAGAGTAGTAGTGCCTAATCACGCCAAGTACCCGGCTACTGGTCTTTCCCAGAAATGAGATGCATTTTAGAGGCGATAAGACACGGGCGCTGACTCACCATCGTCGTCCAGCACCAACCCGACCACAGTTTTCTAGCTGTCTAGAACTCATCGGGTCTGTTTTTGCCTCGTAGCAGCGCAGTTTCTTCGACGGACACACCAGGCGATCTTCTCATCGACATCGCAGTCTTCGCAGCCTCTCGACCATCACTCTCCTGTTTAAGCGGTAGATATTTGAAAGAGGACCCTTGTACGCTATTCCAAGCTGAGGATCTTCTTTCAGTCTTTTCTGTTTCTCTATCCTTTAACTTGTTGAAGGGTAGTTTTCTTGAGGGGTACCAATGCACGCTACTCCAAGCTGTTGGTACTCCTCCTTTCGTTTTTGCTCACTCGCGGTTTTGCTTTCGTCAAATCCCTATGCACGGTATACCAATCTGTGGGGATTTGATTTGAAGTCTTTGTCTCGCGGTTAAATTCAAGTCTCTATGCACGCTATACCAAGCTGTGGAGACTTGAATCAGCTCGACCTTTTTCGCGGTTAAAATTCGATTATCTGCGCACGCTATACCAAACTGCGGAGAATCGAAGGGGTTGTTCGATATTTAAAAGCACGGTTCGATAAGGGTTTAAACATTAAACTCCGACAAGGGTAGATCTCGGTGCGCGCGTCGAACTCCAATTTGCCAAAGGGTTCCGGTTTCGGTTTTGATAAAGAGACACGATTACTTCCACCGAGGGTTTTCGTTCCTGAAACGCGTTATAATTTGCGAGCGCGATTGCGTATAGCTTAGTTGCGAATACCTCGAGAAAGGGGAACTAATTTGTTAAATTCTGAGGGAATTTAATGTAATAATAAATAAAGGGTTTTAATACCACATCTCCTGATTTTATCTCAGAAAGGGACTCGAGGGGTAGTTTAATAGGATCGAATCTCAACCTTTAAACGGATTAATTATTTGTATGCCGGATGTTTCAGCATTGCTCGGTTTGTGATGATTAACAATTGATTTATATCGAGTCTTTTATCGCAAGAGGATTTAGAATTGTGTCGAGTCATTCCGCATTCGTGCAAGGTTGAAACATCTCGATTTTCTGGCAGTTATAAGTTGAATAAAAGATTGTTTAATATTTGTTATCGAAATCTTTGCGTGTCTACTTGCCTCTCTCAGGAACCTTTCCCACTTCCTTTCGATTCTAGCCTATAAGAGGGCATAAGGTCTTATTTTTCAGGTTTAGCAACAAATGATGAATAACAAATTTAGCAACAAATAACGAGTTTCATTTAGAAAGTAAATAAACAATATTAGAGACCGTGGAATCGTTATAAACATGGCATCAAGTAGTCACAAATCGGCCTATTCAATACATTATCCAGTTAGTATATAGAGATCAGTGATTTCCGTAGACTTTTGTATGGGGAATTGCCAACACTCAGGCGCACCTGTCGTTGTTAATTCTCGCGTAAGAGAAATGTCATGCTATAGGAGCTACTATGTTTGACATTTTCTAAACGTAACTTCTTCTTTATCCGTTCTCTGCTTCTCCGCTCTTTCTCCTCTCTCATTCGAAAGGTCTACGATTTCTACAGTCAACAGGATCGCCTAAGGCTGTAGAAATCCTTGATCAAATATTAATAAATAGGAGCATCTATTATTAATATTTTCCACCCGAGAATACTTTTCTATTCCTTTTCCTGTAAATCCTGTCCATTAAATTGCAAAGCGATAGAAATTAATTTACACTCAACAGGCGCAACTGTGAGTGAAAAATTAAACCGACGGATAATATTTAGTAGGAGCACCTACAAATATGATCTACAAAAACGCATTAGAGATTTATACAACCTAAACTTACACTATTTTTCCTATTAGTCCTCCCTTCTCTCTGTACCGTCAAAACCGTTGAAGTAAGAGAACTGAAACGTTAAATAATGTGTTCCGCCAAATCACCTGTATGTCTAATTTCGTTAACGAATCTATCAAATTGTACTTTGTTTTACAAATTCAAAATCTATGATTACAGGACGAGTAATTACGTTCCGCCTCCGTTCAGACACGTTCATTCAACTTCACACAAACAACGAAATCAACCACACATAGATTCTTTTACACCTTTTCTTGTTATTTCATTAAACTCACATTATTAGATATGTAAATTATAGGAAATAAACATTATTGTTATATTTTTCAGTAAAACAAAGTTGTTCAATTTTTCATTAATTACACAGACACACAAAAAAAAGTGGTAATGTCCAAAAACCGGACCTATATATTCGTATGTCAAATCCGCAAAAAAATCGATTGACAGAAGGTGACTATCATTTCTATGGTTTTAAAGGAACCTGAATCCGAATCTGGAATCCGTTTGATTCCATCATGTCTGCATCAAAGTTAATTCAAGGTCAAATTTTCAAAATGTGAAAAAAGTGAATTTTTGCCTGCAAATTCTGAAAGCGCGGGAAATTTTACGTCCAGATATGGTATTCATTTTTATTTTTATGATGATCCTAAAGGTCATTTCTAGGTCAATTGAAGTTAGTAACTTGATAGTTCGAATGACGATTGCAAAAATACGAAAATGTGTCTTCGTGGAACTTAACTACAGTTTTCATACGTTTTGAAGGTCGCTGAGTCCAAATTCGAGGTCCATTAGACCGCAGCACATCAGGGTTAAGGACATTTGAAGGTCTAGTTGAGGTCAATCAAATCGTTTGATTTCTATGGTTTTGAGGGTCGCTATATCTGGATACGGCCTCAGAATACATGTCCAGGCACATGTATCGAATCAGCCGTGCATTACCTTAATATAGATGAAGGTACTCCAAGATGCAAACAGCGTTTCGTGTTATTACAAAAATTCACACTTTTCTTCTTTTGTAGCGAACCCTTTTGTCCTCAAAAGATATATGTAATGGATTTCTCTTTCTCTTTTGCGTCTTCATTTCGGTGTCCCTCTTAAGCATCCAACAAAAATTTGCCATCATGTTTACATCCCACTTTCCTTGATACCGAAATTCCATTTCCTTAATATCTTGATGAAAACGTTTACCCTGTTCTTCACTGTAGTCTCCGACATATTCTGGGAAGTAATCGAGATGAGAGTGTAGAAAATGTTATTTCAAAATTCATCAAACAACCCAACTTCTTGAAGTTTTCCAATAAATCTTGAACTAAATTTTCGAAATCATCACTTTTCTGGTTTCCTAAGAAATTCTCTGAGACTTTTTGGAAACTGGTCCATGCACCGATTTCGTCACGATTCATTTTTGTGACAAATTTGTCATCTCTGAACAAAGTGCGAATTTGCAGACCATCAAAGGTACCTTCTTTTAGTTTGGCATCGCTTATGCCCGGAAACTTCTGCCCTATGTATACGAAACATTCACCATCCTTGTCCAGAGCTTTGACGAACTGCTTCGTGAGACCAAGTTTGATATGAAGGGATGGAAACAAAATGTTTGATGGATCTACTAAAGGTTCACGGATGATGTTTTTGGCCCCTGGATTGAATTCTGTTCTTCTTGGCCACTCTTTTCGTACATAGTGATTCTTTCTGTCTCTACTATCCCAGAGACATAAGAAACAGGGATTTTTTGTAAAGCCTGATTGTTGTCCCAGAATCAGAGTTGCAATTTTAAGATCGCCACAGATAGAAAGAAAGCCAAACATATTCGTCACTGTGATGATCCTCATCGGAGCATACAATGATAAAAGCGATATTGATAGTTAAAATAACAGTAAAAGTTGCTTTGGTACGTACAGTGTTAGCGCGCGCTTAAAAATAAGTAGTTAGCCTTTCCGAGGCATTCGACAATCAAATTGGTTTCGCATAACACAGCCAAAAAATGCTATTAAATATGAAAATGCATTGTTGCGATGGAAATTTAATGTAATGCTAAGCTATTAGACGGAGGGAAAAAGCTGTCGCGAACAGATGAAAGCCAAGATTCGCATCCCCCTTTTATTGAAACGATAGGTTCAAGCGCGAAGCAAGAATTATATCGCTTTCTTGTGTGAAAAAATGCGCTCGGCAATGCCGTGAGCGGAGTGTTCAGTCGAACATCAGACAACGTCGTCTACAAGGTGCAATGACACCGTGACGCGTGTTACTAAAAGTACGGACCAGTGTGGTCGCTCGAGAGACTTGTCATAATGTTACGTAACGACGTAAGAAAAAAAGTGAAAGGTTGAATAAATACAATTCCTCAGACTAGGCGGATCCTTTCGGAATGAGTAAAGTTAAGACGATATCAAATTCCGAAGCAAGGATTCCGTGGTCTGTCGACATTTCGCGATCTAATGCAAGAATAGATTTTTCGTTAAAGAGCGATAAAATAAAAAGTTTTCGCAATGCGCAATGTGTGTAACGACTTACAGCAGCGAAACTTAGCGTTGAGGAAAATTGCAATAATTGAAAAAAAAGTGTTACTCTCGATAATTGTGAACAAATAGATAGCTATTTACAAAGATGTATAATTGACAAGCAAATAACAAAGGTAGTTCAAGGATTTCCTTGACAAAACCAGTGTTTAGAATGCGTTGTACTAGAAGTTATATTACGCGAAAAAATGTTGAAATTTGATTAGTGCGGCAAAGTAGGCAATAAAATGTACAATAAGAAAGTTGAAGTTAAGTTGAAAAGTTTACTGTTATAAGAGAAAATTAACGAGATTTATTGTGTTTAGAATAAAATGTTGTTGACAAAAAATATTTCTCCTAATTGCTGACTCAAGAATGAACATGCTAGGAAATCTCCGAAAAGGAATGCCGAATGATCGAAAGCTGAGACGTTATGATACGAAAAAAAGCTAAAGATAAGGCTGTGCGATCAAACTCCAGTATGGTAAAATTCGCATGGCATACGGAAGATTATGCTTAAATGTTATTTTGAGTAAAGAAGTACTTGAAATTTTAGAAAGGCGTAAATTCAGCATTATAGATAAAATATTCGTTAGCAATAGAAAGGAGAAAAACGTCGCGATCGGAACAAAGTCACAGGATGCTCACGACGGGGCTTCGACATTTCGGAAGGATTCACCTCCGAGGGAATTAATATCATGTTGTTGAAATATTGTTACCGAAAAAGAAAAGAGAAACTCGAGAAAAAATAAAAATGGTGGCTGCAAAAATGTAGGTATGAGTTGAAATATCTAATGATGTAGACCTTTGTACAGTGTACAGTTGAGTGAAGAATTCTCGCAAACGCTCGCAGCTGATGCTTGAAGTTGCTGTTGACGTTGTCCGAGTCGACCTCCTCGATGACGACGACAAAACCAAGCGCACTCCATGGAATCTGCGAAAAAAATCTAAGGCAGTCACATGCTCGCAAAAGATGTTTCCCTAAATAAAAATGTTGAAAAAAGTGAAGGAAATGGCTATTAAAATTATAAAAGCTGCTGTCAGCGAAGTAAGGAATAGCCTTCACCAAACCCGCTTTTCTTAAAATAAGGCGAGATAGAAAGTAACCGGTAAGTTGATGAAAATTCAAAGTGTCAAAATTGACAATACCAACATGATAAGGCGAATACCTGAGAAATGCTCGTTAAAGTTAATTAAAATGATAAAAAGTGTCAACATAAAGTCTCGTTAAGAAAAATAATGTGGCCTATAAACGGCGGTTAAAATAACTGGATTCCGAAAGAAAAATTTGAATGAGAGCAAAGCAAAAGAAAATATGCAAGCATTAGTAAAATTATGTGAGAATAGTTATCATAAAAGTACAGAAAAATATCGGAAGACGAAAAATTTACATAGATTGTTTGTCAAAAGTTAATTTTGAAGAAAGTAGTTTGAAGATCAGGCCGATGCTGAAGGTCGAATCATCAAGGCGTCCCTCGATGACCGTTGAAATTCAAATTTGGAGTTGGCGTCCTTTCGAAAATTCATAAAAGTCTCCAAGAAGTGATTGGCGGTAGTAAGAAAATATGCTCTCAAATTGTCCAGGAATCCAGAAAAAATGTGTGCCACTTGGTGTCTGGTGATGAAATTGCCAAAATAATCGTGGACCGTGCAGAGTAGATTTGAGATAGATTTTGGAGTACTCGTTCAGATTTTGACACCTCAAAATGTGGTTTTTGATCAGAAAGTTGCGTATTGTTCTTTAGTCGGGGTCACCAGTTATAGGAAATAAGTGTATTTTCTATATATATAATTATTTAAGTCCTAGTTAGGTTAGGAACAGGAATAAGTTAACCACAATTTAGTCACTGAATATTATTTATTATAAAGAGGACATGCGCATTGCACGCGCAGTCATTGACCCGTCTTGTTCCTGCTACGGTCCGTCACCAAGGGTGTAGAGCAATATGGCGTAGATAAATACAAAGAGTGGGGATGAGAGAACATCCACAGCGGGCCGAAGTATAACAATGACAGAGAGGAAACTCTATGATAAAAATGGACATCAGTGATTCCCTACAGAGTATCCACGAACCCTACACCATTGGTCTGCGTTCCGACGCCATCTTGAAAATGCCATTGTTGTCCCATTTTCAGATTTCCAGAATTATTTTCTGCATTTACACCCATTTGTTGTTGCATAAATCTGTCAAACTCATCTTCATTGATGGGTGGATTACTCCTTTGATCCATCTCGGCACTACAAATAATAGGCAAATAGCGTCTCAATTGTAAAAGATGATCACTACGCGATCATAACGCGACGCGACGCAATCGACAAACTTCTTAATATTTTTCACTTGATACAGTCAATCTAATTTGGAAAAATTCAGTAAATCTTTGTGCTGCATCCCACTTCTTATATGTTAAAGAAAAACAATATTCTTAAAGAACAAAGATAAGGTTTATTAAACAATAGCAAATTAAATCATGAAACACTCATCGCCCTACAATCTGATCACTAAATTAGTTCTCTAACTATCGGACTTTATAACGCTCGTAATTATTTAAAATCAATCTCCACGCTCGATACACGCGCACGTTCGTGTTTTCTCGCTCGCTCGACAACGCTGGACTCCGCTCAGGCACACAACACTCAGCCGAACTCTCAAAACTACTAGCGACCTCTATATTAACACTAATAGAAAAGGCGGTAAGTTTAAATCGAAATATAAATCCTTAACACAAGTGTGAACGGAGGTGGAAAGTCAATGGATTACGGTTAGTTAGTTAGTTAGTTAAATTGTTCAGGCAAGGCGCCCCACCCCCGTGGGGCCCTACAGGCGCTCAGGCTAATAGCCCATTGTGCCTAATCCCTTACCCCTGACACTCACCAGCCCCCCATCCCAGCCTTCCTGAGGAAGGCTAGTATGTCGCTAGCCTGTAGTGCCCTTATCTCCTCTGGTTCCAACATCGCTGCCCCTAGGGTTTGCTGTCTAAGCCTAGCTAATGCCGGGCATTGACCTAGTACGTGTTGGGACGTTTCCTCATTCCCTTCACATTTTCTACAGATAGTGCTTTCTGTCAGCCCCATCTTGTGTTTGTGGTAGTTTAAATGATTGTGCCCTGTGAGCATTTGTAACATTAATTTTACCTCCTTTCTGGTCCAGTTTAGGATATTTTGGGCCAAGTCCCTCCTGCGGCATGTGCCCAGTAGGGCCTTCGCCTGTCTACATCCCTTCATCTGTGCCCAGTATTTGTTGTGTTGTTGAGACACCCATTTTTTGATCTCCAGGCGGCTGCAGCAGGCTGCCAGGCCCAGAAAGGGTTCTGGGCCAATCGGCCTACCCGCTGCTCCTCTTTTTGCCAGTTGATCTGCTTTCTTGTTGCCCTTGATCCCTGTATGACCAGGGACCCATATCAGGGCCACCTTATTATTTACTGCCAGTTGGTTGAGAGCCTTTTTGCACTCCCACACCAGAATCGATGTGATTTCCGGTTTCCCAACTGCCCTAATTGCCGCCTGGCTGTCGGAGCAGATGCTAATACATCCGCCCCTCTTCATTTCTTCCAAGAGCATCTCCGCACAGTGGAGTATAGCATAAACCTCCGCCTGGAGTACCGTAGGGTATTGTCCCAGTGGGATCGCCACACCCCTCTTATGCTCGCTGTCGTACAGTCCAGCTCCCGTCCAGCCCTCCGTCTTAGAGCCATCCGTAAACACGATGGCCCCTTGTAGGAAGGCCCCCCCCTCCTCCTTCTTCCACGCCTCCCTGTCCGGGATGCATGTCCGGAAAAGTTGGTCGAAGCTGTATCTTTTGGTTATTCTATCCTGCCGCATACTGAGAGTTGGCAGTTTATTGATGCCGCGTGGGAGCCTTGTGTGTCTAGGCCCCTGCGACCATTTGTCCGTCGCAGCAAGACGCCCAACTGTCCGAGCCGCCCCCGCAATAATCGTTATGTGCAAGGGCTCCTCACAGAGAGCGAGGCCCACCGCCGCCATTGGTGTGGTCCTCATTGCTCCAGTAGCAGCCCTAAACACCAACGCCTGAAGGCGGCCCAGCTTTGCTTGAACAGTCTTTAACTGCACCCTTGGCCACCACACCACCGATGCATAGAGTAGCCTCGGCTTT
>UCOK01013023.1:583-11083 GCA_900474325.1 Synergus umbraculus
TCTTAAAATCTCTTAAAATCATTAAAGATTTCATTAAATTCCATGAAATCCTTAAAAATATTACAAAATCTTTTATAAATTAGAAATATTTTTTGAAAACCCTTAAAATTTGATGAAAACCTTTGAAATCTTTGTAAATTCTACAAAATCTTTTAAAAATCCTAAAAAACCTTTGAAATTCTTCAATAAAATTCCCTATAAAGTTTTAAATTCCTTATGTAAATCACACAAAATACACATTTTAAAAGTCACAAAAGTACCTTGAAGTCCGATTGAAATCTGATCAAAGTCGTGAAAAATTCTAAAAATTCCCAGAAACTTCTTAAAATTCCTTAAAATTCTAGGATAACATTTAAAATCCCATTATCTCCCATAAAATCTTTAAAAATTTCATAAAATTATCTTCAAATTCCTAGATTTCTAAACTCGAAAATTACTTCGAGTTTAGGCTCGTGATAAAATGATTATTAACGAAACCACATTCAAAATTTCTAATTCAATTCAAGCGGAATTTATAAATTCGGCAAGTATCGATTGTCGAAAAATGTCAGAAAAATTGAATGTTGTGGCAACCCTGATTTTATTAGGTACTCAATAAGCGAATATTCTTTTATTTAGTTGAAATAAATATTTATATCATTAGATAAAATAAAAGGATATGTATGAAAAACATTTATTTTAATGAAAGGAATATGTTTTTGAAATAATTGCTGTGTATTCTTTTCGTTCGAAAGATTGAATTTTTTATTCAACTTTTGTAATAATGATTAAATATTTGTGATTAAAAATTTTCTTTTGCGAGTGAAGAACACTTCCTAAAGTTTAATAAAAAAAATTCCTTCTATCTCCGTATTGCAGATATAGCTACAAATCACAAAGAACGACAAACTTCTTCAGCAAATTTGAGTATAAAATATTTATTCTTACTTATTAAGCAAAATTTTGTCTTTGGTACTTTCGAACTTAAAGTACTTACAATTAAATAAATAAATAATTCAAATTATGGAAAATAATCATGGGAAGTACATTTTTTTTAATAAAAACATTCCAGTAAATACTTATACTTGAATAAGTGCTGAAATTTTCTCCAATTTAATTTTTTTTGCGTTGTAGAAATTTCCAAACCTGGCCCAGACCGGTGATGAAACACACGGCCCGACCGGGCCCCGACCGGAATTCGGTATTTCAGATCTGGGCCCGGTCGGGCCGTATGTTTCATCCCCGGTTTGAAATTTCCTGATTTGGGCCCAGAGTCCCTGATCTGGGCCCGGTCGGGGCCACAGCAAAATTTCTACCCGGGTCTATAAGAGAATCTTCAATAGTATAATTAACTCTTGATTTAACTTTTCTAGCTGTTTTTCGGTTGACATGATGTTTTACTTTTCGTTTGATTTTATTACTGATTACTTTTTTCCTGTCTGTTATCATTTTTTTACAATCTTTCAAGGGTTTTTGAATATCTTTTCCTTTATCTTTTATTTCTCTGGCCTTTTCTTTATTCTGTTTATTTATTGAAACTTACATTGCTTTCATTTTTTTTTCGTCTTCTTTTTTTTTTTGGTAAAATTTCAACTAAATCATCAACCACAGAAACTGTGGGGATATTTTCTTGATTCTTTCTTTTTTTTTTTTTTTGATGAAACGTCGGAATAGGACAATTTTTTTGCAAATTATTTTCTTTTTCTGTCACTTCCAAAATATCAACTTTATCTTTACAACTATTTGAGATGAGTGAGGAATTAAGTGACAATTGTGAACTGCTTTCTAATTCAGAATCGAATGTATATAATTTCATTCGAAATACTTGAAGAATGACTTGGGAGATTCAGCGGAATCTTTGAATTATTTGATTCAATGTGTGAAGTATTGCACGAATGATCTGCTGTAGTTTCTGGAGATTTTTGAAAATAATCTTGGTGACCAGAAAGATTTTTCGTTGACTGATCTAGAGCATTATTCAAATCTGAAAAGCCACTGATTGACAGTGAAATCTCACTGGTTCAAATATAGCTATAGAATCCGGTCACTGATAATCAGTGAAAAGTTACTGATTCATTCCGTGAACAAAAGTCACTGGTTGAATCAGTACAAAGAAATAATGTGCACCAATAGTTGGCAGCACTTGTACACCTTTTATGAATTCAAAATTTCCACAATTAGTGAAATTACAGGTTGAAATTGGAACTTGATTTCCAAAAATAATAAGTATATACTTTATTGAAATGTTTAAAGGTTATATCGGTTGACTAATTAAATTAGTAAGAACTTACTGATAATCAGTGACTAATTGCTGAATTGATCAGTAAAAAGTCTCAAATCACTGATTCATCAGTGAAATACTTAATCACTAATTATATCAGTGAAATTTTCACTGATTCAAATTTAGAGACTATAGTCTCTTCGACACGCTTTCCTCTGATATTTTCAGCGATGATACATTCTAAATTTTAAACATTTTCATCGGCCAGATAATTTTCAATAACTATTCCTGAATTAATTTGATCATACTTTATAACTTTATTTATACTTTATAACATTTTATATTACTTTGCATTATAATAATTACATTTTTATCAAATTATGACAGTTTTTTGAGGCGCATGAATATTCCCCAAATTTCAATTGACATAAATTTCATTTCACCTAAAATTAAGTCACCTAAAAGCCACTGAACATAATTTTTATTTACCCTATTTTATTTACTCGAATTTTCATTTGTCATAATTTTGATTTACCCTAATTGCCACTTAAGAGCGATGGAATCTGAAAGTAAAAACTGTCAAAAACTGTTTATATGTTCATATATTTATATGTTTTTGATAGCAACAAATAGAGATTAGAGGAAAATATCGGCGTAATTCAATAGTTTTCCCTGGTGTATTCAACGACGCCGGCCATTTTGTCCATTGCTGTCAATGTGTGTGTGCGGTAAATACACAAGGTAAAATTATTGAATTACGCCGATATTTTCCTCTAATCAAAAATCAAAACACCAAGTCCCCTAAGTTTGAGCCTGCTTTCCCTTCAGGACTTGAAAAAACTTTTAAAAAGTCCTTCCTGTGGCCTCAAAAAGTCGACGAAATTTGCCCTGCAGGTTATAGTGTACTCTCAAATTTCACCATTTTTTCGACATTCCTGCAACGCTCTTTATTTATCCAAAATTCCATTTATTATAATTTTTATTCACCCTAAATTCCATTCAACATAAATTTTACTTGTCCGAAATTCCATTTGTCATAATTTTTATTTACCCTAAATTTTATTTAGTCGAATTTCCATTTGTCATAATTCTGATTTTTTCGAATGAGCATCTAACCTAAAATTCATTTTACCAAAACATCACCTGTCATAATTCCCATCTGACCGAAATCCTAAAATGGCGTCCGTCAATAATACCGCGAAATTCAAACCAGCCAATCAAATTGCCGGCCACCATTTTAGGACAAATGAAATTTTTGTTACTTGGAATTTCGGTCAGATGGGAATTATCACTGTAAAAAATGAAAAAAATTTCACAGTCTTTATTGGTAAAATTTCACAGAGAACTTTCTGTAATATTACCACTTTGAGTATAGGGATAATACCATTCGTAAGGTTAGAATCCCAAATGAATTTGTAATTTTACAACTCCCAGCGTGGGACTATAGCGAAGTCGTAGTAGAAGTACATATCACCTTCTCAAATCTGCTACGTTGAAAGTAGGTAATAAAGCGTCCTACTCTGAACATAGTGAATTTCCTTCAAAATTGTAAAAGTACACAATTTTAGGAATATTGATATATCGTGTAACTGCACATTTTTTTTTTTAATAAAACAAAAAATTGTTGTAAAATTTCAAAATCGTTGGAAAATTATAATAAAAATTTGTAAAAGTATTCTTAAAAATTGTAAAAATCCTGAAAAAAATGTATTTAATATTTTTTATATAATATATTTTTTTTAATTAAGAAAAGTTAAAAAAATTAATTGTATGTGTTATGCAATTATAAAGTTTCCAATAATAGAATTAAAAAGCACACATACGCTGTTCGCATTGTTTTAGCTGAAAGCAGAAGCAAAGATATAAAATCGAATCGTGAACGCGGGAATCGTATACGTCCCATTCCGCGTCTGTTCGCGCCATTCACCTCATTGTGCCTCATACGCGACGCCGCATCGATTGAGCACGAGTGTTAATTCATTTCACGAGTTGATTATTGTCTTTTTATTAAAGTTTTGTGTTTTGTTTGTTCTATTGTTTTTTGTTTTTTTGTTTTGTTCTTCATTTTTGTCGTTCTCGGAAAGTATTACGTCGATACATCGTAAAGGTGAGTTAATATTAATGCTACTTTTTTTACATTGAAATTGTCCATACTTTTCAAGGTTATTTTAGAAATACGCGTGATTTCTTTGTGTTAATGTATTTTAATTGGGTTTAATTGTTGTGGTTTCCTTGTATTACATTATATTAGAAATGTGTTTGGAAGGTTCCTAAAACGTTTTTAGCGTTTTTATAGAACGTCCCAATATATATATATATATACGTTAAGAATTATTGTTAAGGTCATGATTACAGAAATTAGGGTGATAGCGATTTGACTGTGAAATGATCAGGAATATTATTTAAAACCGGGATCTTACTCCTGATCGCATTAAAATGAAGGTTTTTATTTTTTTAATAACTATCTGTACTAAATGGAAGAATCGAAAGAAGAATCGCCACGCTCGAAATTAACAATTATTTTTATAATTAAAGGATGGTATGTCAAAAGGAATTGGCAGACATTTTTTTGAAAATGATATTATTACCTATAAAATCCTTAATAATTGAAATACGCATCCTCATCAAAGGATTTATTTATAACTCGTTTTTTCTAAATTCCCATAAAGAATGAAATTCCACAAGGGCATAACCGACAATCGATAGGTTGATCTCTCAGTAGCTATCGCGCTTTTTAGCAATATATTTTTGAAAAAATGGAGATCAAAATTTTATCTGCCGAAAAATATGTTGAATATATTTTTTTCAAAAAATAAAAAAAATGTTAATTTAATATTTTTACCCTCTCATCGGAAACTAAAAATCTCCGAAACCATTTCTCAGTTTTTTATTTTCACAAAAATATCAATTTTTAATCAACGTTGAAAGTAAAAAAAAATAAGCGCGTTCAGCATTCAATCTCCTGTACTTCTTCGTAAGTGGTTTATTTCAATTTTTTTGGCCTTTTTTCAGCACTAAAATATCCACGGAATGGACTTTTGTTTTTTTCATTAATTTCAAATTAGAATTTTCAAAACGTTTTTTATCTCATGAAAGATTTGATAAATGTGGGTTAATTCCTTTTGACATGCCACGAATTGGTTTACCTACCAATAATATTTATTATTATACAATAACCATTTCAGTACATATGAGGCACTACTACGAAGCTGAAAGACGACAGCACTAAAGGAATATTTTTCTTGTCATCTTCCCTATCCCATTCCTATAATTATTTTGTTTTAAATACTGTTGAGTTTAAATAAAAATGTTTACTTGTAATATTTGTCAGTCATCTATGGAAACCATCCATTTATTTGACAAGCACCAAAAAATGCATACAAATTTACCTGTAAACTTTAAATTAGCTTGTTTGCATGTTAATTGCAATGCAAAACTGTCATCTTACGAAGCGTTCAAATCGCACATACTTCGCCAACATTCTTACCAAAGTGGAAATATAACTTATTCTTGTACAGTCGAAAAATGTAATTATACGAGTTCGGTTATTAAATTGTTCGTCAAGTATGTCAAGAGTCATATTTTGAGTTCTCCAAGTGGTATAACTTGCCCGTTTGCTAGTTGCGTTGGAAATAGTCAAATTTACTGCAGTGTCAATAGCTACACCGTACATTTTTTTTGGAAGCACTCTACAGAAAATAATGAAAAAGGGGAAGTAGATAGCTCTATCCAGAAAAACGTAAGAGGCACATCAGAAACTGTTTTAAATAATTTACCTGAATCTATGAATGTAGATGTAGATTATTCGGATCATTTTCAATTACCTTCTACATCATGTGGTGGACAGTTTTTGACGGATATTTTGGTCGAGAACAAAAAAGAATTGCCTCCGATAACAAAAAGTGTACTTGATATGTGCTTAACATTGAGTACAAAACATCACGCGACAGAAAGTATTGTACAAGAGGTTATCACTAAATCAAATGCAACTTTCAAAATGTGCAGAGAACAATTTTTTAATTCTTTGCAGAAAAGTAGTTTTAATGAAGATGCTAAGTCAGCAATCATGCAAAACTTGGACGATAGTTTCTGTGAATTCACAAACGCAATTGATGAAAAAAAAGGATTTTTAAGAAATACATATAATAGAAAAATATACTATCAAAAAAATTTAAATTTAATCCTCTCAGTGGAGGAAATCCTACTGGACGATGATGGAGAGAATTCTGGCTGCCATTATAGTTATGTCCCAATATTGGATACACTTGCTATGCTCTTGATGAACGAAAAAATTCGTTCCCATTGCGAAAATGTAGAAGTGAAAGATAATGGCAGAGAAATGTTTGATATCGTAGATGGGCGTATTATAAAAGAAAATCAATTTCTTAAATCCCACAGAAATGTTGTCCAAGTAATGTTTCCTTTAAACTGTTTTTTTTATTCGTCTAGGTTATATTTTAGGGTTTCTAAAATCAATAATGCATTTTTAACTTACAATTTTTATTTTATTGAAAACGATTTTTTAATTTTAAAATTTAAAACGTAGCGACACCATTAAACTAGTACTTCGTGGTGCAATTACTAATTTCAGTGGTTGATGCGAAAGAAAGTCCTTCTGCGCGAGACATTCCCAGTCTTCTGTTTTTTGTAATTCAAATGAATAATAATGATTACTGAAACCTATTGTTTTTAGTACTTTTACTTTCGAAAGACTCAATGTAAGAACCTAGACCCAATTGTGATAAAAACTTTGCTAGCTTCGATTCCATCCTGACACTTTTGGGTAACACGACTGAACACAACTGACACGACTGAAACGACCGAGAACGCGACGCGAATAGGTTAGGTTATTACGCCTCACTGACGTCACTGAGGGCGCTGACTTCGCATGTGCAAGTCCTATTCTAAGAGTAAATCCTCTCAGTATTAGAGGATTATTCTCAGTCTGAGAGAAAATTGCAAAAGTAGTCATTTTGTCACCTCTATTCTTAAAATTAGAGGAAAATAATATAAGCCATACAGGAATATGCTCATTTTTATAGGAAAATATGAGAGGATTCTATAAAAGGAATTTTCCTCTTAAACGAAGAAACTTTTTTTTTCGGTGTACTAATAATAATATCTTTGATAAAAGATACTTGAGCGGGTATTTTAGTGTAAATAGTAACCAAGCATATATAACGTTGGTATCACTAACATTTAAAAAGACAACGTTCAGTAGGGAATTAACCTGCAATTTAACATTAAAAACTGATCATTATAATATTATATATTTTTTAGATAATATAAAGAAATTTGAGATCCTTGATAGTTTTCGCAAATGTCAACCTAAATAATTAAACTTATCAACGAGTAAAAGTAAGTCAAAAGCTTTATTTATTGAATGTAATGAGTGATTATCTGTGTCCTCTGGTAGGTACAATGATGTTCAAAGGACACATTTTATAAATTGTTGATTTTTTCAAAAATGCTTAATCAAAGGGATTTATCTTTCCAGTTTTAAACACAGGAAAGATTAGACTTCAAATCTATATGTATATATATCTTATTCAAGTAATTTTAAGCAGATCACCTAATATAAAGTTGGAAGTTTTTCTGACTCCCTGTGGGCATCTCTCCCCTATTATAAGAAACTTAATATAAATCAATTACGAGTCAGAACTTGAATCATTCTTGGATTCGAATTGTTCTATAAGTTCATCTAGTTCTTGATGAAGTTCAACTTCAACTTTTTCCCATTCTAGTGCTCCACATTCAATTTTGCAATCACTGTTAGTTTATTGCCGAATAATTTCAGTGGAAATCCGTCCTTTTTATAGAGTGAAAATGATCAATTAAATTTTTTTATTGGGGTTTCGTTTCATGAAAACTTTGTACCACTGCTTTCCGGGTCGATCTTTAACAAGTGGAGTCTTTTTTTCACTCTTTACGTATTGATTTACACAATCCAACAAAATTTGTTGGGTCACTGGAAAACCTCGTTCCGCTCGAAGAATAACCCAATTCGCTATAAAATCTTCTTCATCCTGGGTAAAAATAAGTGGGCGTCCTTTTGAACAAAATTATAGGAATTTTGTTTGTCCACTTTGCGTGTAGAGTACTTTTAGGGATTCCAAACTTGTTGGCAGTCGCTCGCAGACTTGCACCTGATTCAATATCGTTCAAAGCCTCGGGATTAAGTAAATTTCCCGAAATTTAAAATTTCCGAAGTTGAAAATTATCGAAATTTAAAATTCCTGAAGTTGAGAATTCCCGGAAAATAAAAATTTCCGAAGTAGAAAATTACCGAAAGAAAATAATAATACAGAAATTAAAAATTTCCGAAGTTGAAAATTATCGAAATTTAAAATTCCCGAAGTTAAGAATTCCTGAAATTGAAAATTCTCGAAATTGAAAATTCCCGAAATTGAAATTTGCCTAAATTGAAGATTCTCGAAATTGAAAATTGGAAATTGATTAACATTAAAAATAAATATTTCTAAATTTTTTTACATCAAAGGTATTATCCGATCGGTTCGAAAAAAGAAAATTTTCAAAATTGAAAACTCAATTTTTTTAAAATGTAGCATTGTAGAGTATAAGAAATTGAAACTTTTTTCTATTATAAATTTTTTTCCCACACGTTTATAGAAAAAGTTTCAATTTATTATACTCTACAATGCTACATTTTCAAAAAATTTAATTTTCGATTTTGAAATTTTTCTTTTTTCGAACCGATCGGATAAAATCTTTGATGTAAAAAAATTTAGAAATATTTATTTTTAATGTTAATCAATTTCCAATTTTCAATTTCGAGAATTTTCAATTTCAGGAATTCTCAACTTCGGGAATTTTAAATTTCGATAATTTTCAACTTCGGAAATTTACGAGATCCCCAAAGCCTCTTGCAATTTTTCCGGATCATGAATTTTCTCAATTTGTTTCTTTTTAGGTTTAATAACCACCTTCGTCACATTTCTTTTTACATTTGGCTTCGTCGAAGGTTTTTTTTTTCAATTCCATGAGGAAAATATAAATTCATTAAAATAACTTTAAAATACTTAAAATTTCTTTAAAATCTTACACGCCTTTTAAAATCGTTTTAAATTTTCTTAATTTAATTTTTAGGTCCCAACTGTGCATAAATACAGCAGTGGTGTATATGCACCGCTTTTACTTACACCACTCTACAACGGTTTTCAAATGGAAGGATGTATCAATGGCAACCATTCTGCTGGCGACGAAAAGAGAGGAGGAGCCGCGGAAAATGGAAGACATCATCGCATGCGCGAACTACTGCTTGTAGAGACAAGGGCCCCCGGTTTTCCGTTCGAATCTTTGCGGGTAACGCTCGTGGAATTTTCGTCCGGTGTGTTTTTAATCGAATTTGCGATTTTACTTGGATTAGAAGTGTGTATTCGTGCTTAAATTGAAATGCGTTCTCCTTGATTGCGATCGAGAAGCAATTGCTGTCCCTTTTGTTTCGGGAAAGCACCAACGAGGAATTTTCCTCCAAAACCTAACCCTCAGGGCGTCCGGCAACATGCCGGACGCGGGCTCACAAAGCGCGGGAGATTCCCAGGATGGAGGCATGACCTCTTCGAGCGGGACAATCCCACCGGAAAAAGGTAACACCTCAAAAGAGGAATATCGTGAAACAGATGATGTGTTTTCGGGCGCTGAAGCCCTGCTAGACTTCAAAAATAGGAAAAAGGCGAAGCTTGCCTCTAACGTAGATACTTCCGGCCGCAAACGAAAAAATCACCAGATCTCAATCGCTCGCGATCAACCTCTCCCAGGAGGTTCTGACGTTGAAGACATGGACGTGACAGGACATAAAGAAGACGCTACAAACAAAAATGACAGTTCGCAAACAAGCTCGGATGTTTTAAACGGTGATTCGCGTTCCCGTAACAATTCCGCCTTCCGTTACGAAGAAACTCAACGAGGTCCGTGTAAGGTGTTGATAGAACGCCTTGCAGACTCTGACCTTGTTGATAAAGATCTAGATCGATTTAAATACGCTAAAATCCTTAACAATAGCTACAAAAACTCCATTGTTGACATTAAAAACTCGGGATTCGGGAAACTTTCTGTAATTGTTAAAACAGCCCGCGACGCGAACTTTGTTTTGAATGACAAATCTCTCGAGAGCAAAGGCTTAAGAGCCTCCATCCCATCGTATTTTGTCACCTGTCAGGGTGTCATTAGCGGTATACCTCTCGAAATTTCAGAACAGGAAATAATTCAAAACATTGTCATCCTTGACAATGTACACGGAACGAAAATCATCGACGCTAAACGATTGGACAGGAAAAACC
>UCOK01013029.1:0-15509 GCA_900474325.1 Synergus umbraculus
TATTATGAGCTGTTGAAACCGAGTGAAACTATTATAGGGGATCGGTATCGAACGCAATTGATGCGTTTGAGTCGAGCATTGAAGGAGAAACGGCCACAGTATCAAGAAAGACACGATAAAGTTATCCTGCAACATGACAATGTTCGGTGACATGTCGCAAAACCCGTCAAGACATACATGGAAACCCTAAAATGGGAAGTCTTACCCCACCCGCCGTACTCTCCAGACATTGCTCCTTCCGACTACCATTTGTTCCGATCGATGGCACATGGCCTAGCTGAGCAGCATTTCCATTCTTATGAAGAAGTCAAAGAATGGATCGATTTGTGGATCGCCTCAAAAGACGCATCGTTTTTTCGAGATGGTATCCGACAATTGCCCGAAAGATGGCAAAAAGTAGTGGCTAGTGACGGACAGTACTTTGAATCATAAACAGGTAATCACTTTTTCAGAATAAAGCCTCAAATTTTCGAAAAAAGTCGGCGGAAGCAAAGTTGTGCACCTAATAGAAAATGTTGTCCTAAACGTTTTCGACAGGTTTTTCTTCAGTCTTTAAAACAAGAAAATATAAATACTTTTTAATCCAAAATTTGACCGATTTTTTTGAAAATCAAAAATATTTTTGACTGTATCTCAAAAAAGGGAGATTTTTTTTTCTTTTTTTTTGTCTCAAAAGAAAGCTCAGGTCTTTTCCTTTAAGAGCTATGAGGTCCAAAAGTGGGATGAGACTTGTTTATCTATCAAAATTAACGTCGAGTATCTCGAAACACCCATGACGCTAGCTCTCGAATGTTGTTAGGTGGAGTCCATATCAAGTGATCACATAACTTTTCGTCCTTGAATGGGATTTGCGTGTAATTCGGTGCAGTTCAGTCCTTTAGTTGCAGTCTACAAAAACCACAATAAATATTTTTGAAACATTCCAAAAATTGGCGAGGATATGGGACATCATATCTCTGGACGTTGCATTTTAATTTTTTTCTCATAAACTACTGACTTGCCCACGATGAAATTTACAGAGCTTGTAAAGTACATGTAGACCTTTATTTGTCAACAAAATAAAAGAAATAAAAAATTGCTTTTTTTCAGAAAAGCGATTTTGGTTTTTTGAATTTACAAAAAAAAGGTCAAAAAAATTTTTTTTCGATTTGAATTTCTTTTTATATGAAAGTACGTTTTATTAAAAAAAATTTGAGACCTTAAAAAGCTAAATCGGTTAATTAGAACCAAAGATATGATGTTTTCAGACAAAAGGTCCAAAACATTTCAAAGTCCCATATCCTCGCCAATTTTTGGAATGTTTCAAAAATATTTATTGTGTTTTTTCTAGACTACTAAAGGACTGATTACACAGCTAGCGTCATGGATGTTTCGAGATACTCGACGTTAATTTTGATAGATAAACAAGTCTCATCCCACTTAAAGGAAAAGATCTAAAATGTCAAAATTCCATCCCCTCCACCTCGGCAAGTTTTTACCGATCTCGTTCAAATTTGGTGTGGTAACTACTAATCAATAGGACTAAACTGTGTGCAAGTTTGAGCCCGATCGGACGACATCGATTACAAGAGTGCGTTTACTTGATATGAAATCCCCCATAAACATTATTTTAAGTATAACCGATGACTAAAGAATTTGTAATAACATTTTTCAATTACTTGTATTATTTTGAATCAAACCTTAAGGACCCCGTCTTGCTCTACCTTCCCCTATATTGGTTTCTAAGACTTAAATTTTTTAGTCATATTTTTAGTAATTATACATTCTATTTTTCAGTCTTATAATTTGGAATTAAAATTTTTGAAACTGAAGTTTCTCATTCATATATATTTTGGACCTTAATGATATATTGGTGTGTGAACAATATATGCAAGTAGGCAGATTAATTTTTTTACCTAGAAATGACGAACTAAAACGTAAGACGAAAACATTTGCGGATCATTGGAACGCGAATCCGACTCAAGGCACAAATGGGGACAGCACGTAGTGATTTTAGCGAATTCTTAGAATCGAATTTATCAAGTCCAACTGCCCGCAATTATCTTAGCGCTAATGAACAGTGCCCGCTTTAAAGTGCTCTCATTTAAAAACTATTAGATATATCGATCAAAAATGTTGGGTACTTATTTTTAGGATGATTAGCTATGGAAAAATGCAAAAAAAAAAAATTTCGATTTTTTGAAAATGAGAAACTAGCATAGCCCCTTAATATATCTCTCTATCCTATCTTAAAAAAAAGAGATGTTACCAATAGATCCAACACATTTTTGTCGAAAACCTGATTGGTTCCTTTGGAAAATTAATTGACAAAAAAAATTTGAAAACCATCTTCAGACTATTTTCGTTGTCAAACTGATTACTATTAAAAAGGTTATATAAAGATAGAAAATAATTTAAAGTGATAAAAATAATTATTTTATGTGAAAAATAAATTATTAGTGAAGCAAAAAAATATTTCAAAATATTGTACCTAAGGTTAGTGAATATTATTATTTAAGAAATGAAACAGATTACTTACACATAGTGAACTTTTCATGCGTTTTTTTATATCAGTTTTTAATATTATATATGTATTTCTATATATTTACAGATCAATTACCATAAGAATGATGAGATTTTGTGGGATTATAAAATATAGTTTTAAGGGATTTTATTATATATTTTGTAGAATTTTAAGTAATTTGAGAGACTTTTAAGAAATTTTTAGATATTGAGTAATTTTAAGTAATTTTAAGGGTTATAACGATAGGTTGTTCATTAAGGAATTTTATGTAACATCAAGGCATATCAAGGAGTAAAATGATTTTACGAAATTTAAAAGAATTTCACTTGATTTTGAAGGATGTTAAAGGCATTTTAAGATATTAAATGGAGTATTAAGTAAGTATAAAGACTTTCAAGGAATTCAAGAGATTTTATGAGATTTCATGGAATTTTAAATAATTGTAAGATATTTTACGGGATTTTATGATATTTTAGTGATATTTCATCATTTTAAGGACTTTTAAGGAATTGAAAGGATTTTACGAAAATTCAATAGATTTTCAAAAATTTTAAGATGTTTTATCAGATTTCATGGGTATTTGAGTATAATTTTAAGGAATATCAAGTGAATTTATACGAAAATTAAAGGAATTTCACGAAATTTTGAAGGATAATAAAGGCAATTTAATGAATTTTATGAGCCTTATCGAAATTCCTGAAATGAGATAAAGAATTACAAAATTTTATATTTCAAGAAATAAAAATTAAAAATTATTTTTTCTATACCAGAAAATGGTGGGCAAAAACGAGAAATTAATTGCACACAAATCATAATTGCTACTATTATAAAAAGATCTCGCCGCTGCTGTGTTAAGAATTGCATGTAACATTCCAAGTGCGAAATCACAAACGGCCCAACGTTGGCCCAGTACTGGCAAAGATGTTGCCGAGACTTGGCCGGCAGTGCTGGGTCATTGCCGAAATGATATCTAAGGGCTTTACTTGGCGGCCAAGACTTGGCCGGTTCTTGGCCGCCGTTACTTGTCCGTCACTGGCCCATTACACTTAGAAGTAACAATAAAAAAATAATTATCAATGTTATATTAATTAAGGACACGATTTATACGTAGATATATTATGCATATACTTATAAATAATCGATATTCGTAAATTTTAACGCAAATATAACAAATAAAATTTCGCATGCAACGCGGGGGGAATCAAACGTGGGACCTACAGGACGCGAGTCCAGCTACCTAACCATTACCCTAAGCTTCGAGATGGTGGTCCCACATTTTTTTGACGGTATACTCATTCTCACATAAAAATTAAATTATTTCGAGATAATTTAATTAAAAACGCATTTGAGTTAACAATAAATAAAATATGTTCCTATTTTTAATCTTCACTTTTATCAGAAAGTAAAAGTATTGATGAAAATTATATTGTAGTAATGATTGATATAATAGGACTAGCAAAATTCTATTTCATAAAACACTTTTAATTAAATAATTTAAAATACTATTTAGTCAAAAAAATATATTTTAATTATAAATAATAAATTATTTAATTTAAAATCTTCCAAAGTCTTTTACAGTATCTGTGAAATCCTTAAAATCCTTTGACCTTCTTTAAAGTACCAGTAAAGTGCCATCGCTGGACCCGAATCTGATATTTTGACTCCTAATATGGTTTTCCGGAGTAATTTCGACTTTTGGCCCAATAAAGTGCCCTCACAGGGCCAGATTATGGCATTTTGACATCGAATACGGTTTGCGGGAGTAATGCCGACTTTCGGCCCAGTAAAGTGCCATCGCTGGGCCAAGCATTGGCAGAAGCTTGGCAAATTTGAAATGTCAATGTACTGTGCCAGTACTGGGACAACACTGGGCCGATTTGATCGCAGTTATTGGTCCAGTAACATTGGCAGACACTTGGCTGCCAAGATTGGTCCAGTATTGTGCCGTGTAGTCAGTACCGGCAATTCGCACTTGGGATAAACCCTTCTTGATCTACAAATGACATAAGTTCTTCTTGACCCCCAATTGAGATGGGTCCTTATTGAACTCCACATGAAATACGTCTTTCTTGACCCCTACGTGAGATAAGCCCTTATAAGTCGCGTGAATTACCCTCGACCCTTATTCTTGGTCTTTCTTTGGTCTTTAGCCAATTTACAATGAAATTTAGATTATACAAAATCAATAAAATGGTCATGGGATGGTCAATAAGGGCATGTGGGATCAATAAGCGCGTATTTCACGAGGGGGTAAATCAGGGCGTATCTCAATATATGCGGGTATAATTTAGTTTTAGTCAAAGAACAGATTGAAGTTTTAACAAAGGTATGAATGATAATGACGAACTTTAAGGTTACTAATATTAAATATTAATACACTAATATTAAACCATATTATAAAATTCATCAGAACCTTAAATGGAGGGTTAAGGGTTCACGAAGCTTTTTAAGAAATAAAATAAAATTTACTGAAAATCAATTGAAATTTCTATTATAAAATAATTAAAAAATTAAATAAATAAATGAATAAATTATTTATAATATTATTGATTTAAAATAAAAGTTTATCAAAATTAATCTAAATTTAGGATTCAATTCATCAGGTATATTGTTTCTGAAGCATTCTAGAACGAAAACCAAAAATAATATAATAAGACCTCTCTTTTCACTTCCATTTAAAGTTCATTCAGGCACAACGTGCCTTGACACGACGGTGTGTTGTTAACATTATTAGCTTGAATGTTCACATTGAATAACTTTTGAAGAGATGAATTTGACAAAAAAACATAGACCTTTCTTGTAGAGTGTTTTCAATCTGACCCCGACCGGTTTTGAAAAGCCCGGCCTGATCGGGCTCCGATCAGGCCAGGTCTGGACACTGTCGAGCTGTGTGTGTCATCCCCGATCTGAAATCCCTCGATCTGGACCCGATCGGGGCCACAGCAAATTTCTACTCGGGAAATAAGATATGTGAGGCTTATTCACCAAATCACCGCGAGATAAGATTCAATAGATCCTATAATGGGGGTAAGGAAGTCATAGAAAAATGAGATGCGTATAAAATTGTCACTGAATGCAACAATTTTTAAACCCCCAAGAAATAGTAAAAACTGATGGATCATCTCTATTCACTTGCTGTTTTGTAATAAAACCTGACAAACCTGACCGTGATATTTGAAGTTTCTATTATAAGAGGGAGTATGGGATGGAAGACTCACAATGCAATGGACACATGCTCTTTTGGGGTGAAGATTGTAGGTAGTAGTCGAGTTCTGAACTTTAATGTGGTTTGAATGGGTCAATGGTTGCGAAAGGGCCCTTAGAATCTGACAAGGTCTGATCGTCTGTGCCTGTCGAGAGTGGAGCCCAGGATTTGGAATATCCACGCAAGGTGGTGAGCAACACCTGCTTTTTGATGCATAACGGAGGCGTACAATTACAGAATGTATAATGTGAAATTTTACTCGCACAAACTCGTCCGTATTTCCTTTTCCCTTTAGACTACATCACAGTTTCAGCTGTCGTTTGCCCAGTTGGTAAGTATATTGCAATTTTTATTTTTACATTTTCATCAAAGAAAATATATTAGATTTGAGTAAAATTGGACGACCACCACATTTTTTTCAAATGTCCACGTTTTATGATCCCCTCTGAATCCGAAAAGCATATTTTTATGGATGTGTCTGTCTGATGTCTATCTGTCTGTAGATTTTTAGTTTGTGAACTCGATAACTTGGGTACACTATTTTAGTGTCCTAAAATAAAGGTCAAGTTCGTTACTTAGTCATTTTGGATGGACATCCAAAAAGTTAAAGCGTTTGAATCGTGAAAAATACTGTTAAAAACGAAAATTTCAATTTTCCAACTAAAAGCAACAATTTTTAACAACAGAGATATGTTATTTTTGATCTTAGTAAGGTAAACGTTCCAATTTGCGTCCATATACATATATAAAGGTACATCTGATTTGGATCACAAAATCAAATTTTTATGAACTTTGATTTAATTTAAATTGTTACTGATGAAAATACATAAGTTAGGTATATATTTTATAAATTATAATTAAAAGCTATTGTTTCATTAAATTAGAAAAATATTTCAACAAAAATTTAATAGATGTCACCGTAGATATTTGCGTTTGCGATATTCGTTAGTGGCCGTATTTTCGCCAGTATAAAAAAGAGAATTCGAATTCAATTTCTGAATTTGACAAAAACATCAATTCAAATAGACTAGCCTTAAAAGTATTGATTAAAAATTCAGATAAAAACTTTTAATGAATCAAAAAAAATGGTTAAGGGAGAATTCTCCCTTAATTTGTGGATCTATAGAAGACCAATAATAATAATATTTCTTATCACTTTCTGTGTTTCTCGTGTTATTTGGCTCAAAATTTGAAAATTCTGTTTTTTCAAGAAAGTTCAAAAAGTTCTTATGCCAGTCCTATAGGGCGTTAAAAAAGAAAAATTTGTCATCCCTAGACTTTTTTTCATATTGTGCGTTGTTTGGCTTCAAATTTAAATTTTCGTTCGTTTTTTTGAATTTGCAAAATATTACGTGCTGACAATTTTTTATTTATTGAAAAATTCATAAAGATAAAAAGGTCATAAGCATAAAAAAGTGGTTTCAAAAATTTTCAAAATGTTCCAATTTTTTGAAATTTTATCCAAAATGGCTGGCTATCGAATTTGGCCTTAATTTTATGATATTAGGATACTCAACGAGTATATTAAAGGCCAACTAAAAATCTTCAGGCAGGACAACACACAGACTGACGAACACATTCCTAAAAATGAGTTTTTCGGGTTTAAAACATGGACATTTGACAAAAACGGGGCCGGGGGAAAATTTTTATACAAATCTAATAGATTCTGTTTTATATAATACATTCTGATGAAAATTTAACAAACATCTTGTGCGTATACTTAAGGAGTTCTAATCTGAAGACAGAATTAAAAACATTTTTATTATATTAATTTCACATCTAGAACCTGAAAAAACGCTTTCGCGATGGTATCTACTTGCCTGTTTCTAGACATTTGTAACTGTATATATGTATGATAAAATAATTTCCAATATTGTTAATCCAGAAATACGTACAATATTTAATATTTCTAAAGCATTTTTTATTTTCCGACAGAATTTAAAAGAGAAGTTTAACTTCAAATTGTGTATATAATATTTAATTGAAACTAATACACATATTTCTTTAAGTATATATTTACAATATTCATAAAAAATAATAATACGTATACTGTATAATATTTCTGAAGTATTTTTAATTTTCTGATATAATTTAAAAAGAGGTTTTCATGTTTTAATAATTTGCATTTTTTAAATAATAAATTGCAAAATGCAAATCAATTTTTTTTATAATCATATGCATTTTTTAAATAATAATTTCCAAAATGCAAAACCATTTTTATCTGAAAATATATTTTAATTTGAAACTTTAAAAATCAGTTTTTACTTTTCCGATAGAATTCAAAATTATTATTAATAATGGAAATATATACCTACATAGCTTAAAATTCAACAAAACAAAGAAATATGAAAAAGCAAGCGGAAACATAGGAGCTAACTTCAATTATTATTATTATTATTATTATTAATCACGAGTAAGTGGCAAAAATTAAACAACAAAAAAATGGTGAATAATGCCATTTAATCGAACACTCTTTTTCCATGATAGATGTAAAAGGGTAAATAGAGCAAGAAATATTCAATATCTAGAATATGTAATTTTATTCTTCTTTTAGCTATCTGAAAATGGTGTTAAGCGATCCCTAGATATATAAACTTGGAATATGATTTATAAGTTTAACAATAATAGAAGATAAAATTCACTCGCAAACAAGTGGTCCTATTTGAGAACAAAGAAAAAAGTTTTGATGCTGAGCAAGGCAGAACACCTGGTGAAAAATCGAGAGGAGCGAGGATTGGGTGATAGGAAGAGAGGAATAATATTGAGAAGGCAGCAGCTGCTGTGACAGCTGCAAACTTACAATCTGACCAGCAGCTTTTCCTCCTACTCTTTTACCTCCGCCTCCACACAATCTCCAATTCTTCACCGGCACTCATATACTTTTCTCTTCATCAGCATCATCATCATCATCCTCATTTTCAATTTCTCAGCCTAGTTTAAACATGCAGACACTACTGCGCTCTACTGCCACTTCCACTGCCTCACTTCCTCTCCCGTCCTGTTTTTTTCTTAACAAGCCTACTTGACGATACACTCATCCACGATGCTTTTAACTCCATATACTAATCTTTCTACCATACGTGCCACTGAAATTGCTCGAATGTGGAACAGATGAGCGCAAAGAATGCAGTTCCTTTTTCCTCGAAGGCTTCGTAAAGGGACTTCAGTGATTTAGGGGTGCACGTTAATGTCAGAAATAAAGTATTATGTTTCCGTCTTTTAAGTAGTTACAGATTCTTTTTCCCGGGTTTTAAATATATAAGTATTTTTTGGAAATGTTATAAAAATATAATTAAACTAGCACCACCAGTCACGCGTTGCGTTTCTTGTTTTAAAGGGAAAATAGTTTTTAATTCAAGTTCAAAATATTCAATCAAGAATTATGAAATCGTATTAAAGACCTTTTTATAAAATACATAATTTAATTTCAATTATTTTCGACTCCAAACAATATAATTTATCAATGGCTTTTAATTAAATTCTAATGAGGGGGTGACATCAAAAGTGGAGTAAAAAAATGGTGGGTTTTCAGCAAAAGCGGTTCGTTAAGGGGGTAGTCTGCTTTAGAAGTTCTAAAATAAGCCTTTTTCGGGAATATTTTTAGGACAGGAAAAAATTAGCAAGTCTTAGCGGCCTTTTTCATTAATTTTATAGAAGAAAAATATATGAGAATTAAAATTTTCGTTGGGATTTTTGTTTCAGACGAAAATTATTCATTTGTATTCAATCCCATAAAATATTTATAGTTATGAAAATCTCTTTATAAATATTTTGAAACTTCCTTTATTCCCAAACAATATCTAAAATTCCTTTTTAATACCTGAAAATCTTTTTCAATTCACAGAATTCTCATTAAATTCTTTGCAATTTTTTATAATCTTATTAATTTTGTTAAAACTGTTTTTTTTTTTAATATGTCATAGAATCCTTGAAAACGCTTTGTAATCCTTCGAAATCGTTAAAAATCTGTTAAAATACCTTTAATATCTTTATACATAATATGACCAAACTAACACAGGTACTAAATGTCAAATTGGCATAAAAAAAATATAAAAAACTGTCTCTAATATTTAAGATATACAATAAATTTTGAAAATTCACGTGGAATTCCACATATAAAATTCCTGAATCCATGTGAATTTTTTAAAATTTGAGAATAAAAAAAATGCCCGGTTATTTTCCAGGTTTTGCCGTTGGCAAACAATTTACAGTTATTTTTCAGTTTCCCAAAGAAACCACTACCACCACCACCACCACCACTTTGAGACTGATAAAAAGGGTTAAAGAGAATAAATAAGAAGAGTATTATGTTTTGTATTTGACGAATTGAAATTTAAACATTGATAATATAGTCATAGACTCTATAGAATTGAAATTCAATAGGTGAATAAGTGATAAAGTGAATAATAAGGAATAAGATGCAATAAACTGACAGCAGACAGCATCGTGCAACATGAGTATCAGCAGGAATATGTGCTTAGCCCAAGTATATGTATACCATGACCAATCACCATCACATGAGATCAGCCCTGTTGAAGAGAGTCTGTAGACTACTACATACTATCTAAAAATGTATATAAAGTATTCCTATAGTCCTCTAATATATACGTGCAGTATACGGGCGGCCACCTTCAACACGTCCCTTGGATGGAATGCACGCCGCGCCGGTCAGCTGCCACCGGTGTAAAACTAAACTTCCTGCCACGCTCCCTGCCACGCGCGCACATCTGCTCTCGCAATGATGCTTGGACGAATTATGTACGACTACACCTATATTATACGATATAATTCAACAGAGAGTGTCACACACACATCGGGCATTGAACATCGCATGTATGGTAGCTGTATCCTATAGGCTTCATAAACGTTCTTAATTAAAGCAAGCCTCAAAAATTGGATTCAATTATGTAGATACATATTTTGTGGCAAAAAACGAACACTATTAATGCAAAAACAATATCATCACAAAAAATAGTCAAATTAAACTTACAAGGACATGCAGTATGTAATTATCATAAGAGCAATTTCAGTTTCCTCAAAACTTTACGTTCACAAAATTTTTCGCTAATACTCAAAATTTTTTTCTTTTTTTACATGTATGTAACTGAACGCAACTGATTTATTTTTTGCTTCCTCATAGAGGAAGCTTCCCTGCTGGAAGAAGTAAAGAGATAGAAATCCTATCCCTTTCTATGTTTTACTAATTCCATATTAATCCACATTCACGCCTATCTTCTTGAATCCACACTTCTCCATTCCTTTTTATCTCTTGCTTATCTACAATATATTGTCTATCCCCCTATCTCTTTCTATATCCTTTTCAATCAAAGTTTGCTTTATCTCTTTGAATCCGCATTTCTCTATCTCTATTTATCTTTCGCCTATTCTTGTCTATCCCTTTCTATTTAGTTATCAAAGTCAATTCGTTCCTATTTCTTTCAATTCCTACTTTTCTATTCCTTTCTATCTCATCCCTATTCTCTTCTATACCTTTCTATCATCTTGACAATCAAAATTCTCTCTTATCTCTTTTAATCCACATTTTTCTATCTCTTTCAAACTGTCTTCAATCCCCATCTATCTTTTTCTACCTCCTTATAAATCAAAATTCACTCCTAGGTGTATCAATCCCTTAATTTCTATGCTAATCTTGCTCTAACCCTATCTCTTTCAATGTCTTCTTCTCAGTCTCAGCTTCACTTTTTTCTATTCAAATCCATCCTTGTCTATTTCATTTCGATTTAAATATTTCATTAAAATTTTCTTTCAAATAAGTTAAAAGCCATCAAAATTCCGCTTAAAATGAATGCAGAAAGCAGTGACTGTTCCATTTTTTAAGAAGATATTACAAAATATGTCAAATCACAATGTTTTATGAAAATATCAATAATTTTTAAAATAATGATTATATTTTTTTTAATTACTTGGGCTTATTTTAATGTTAAATTTCAATAAAATCTGATAAACACAATTATACCTCTGCATTCGTACAAGGATTTAAATTTAAAATCATTTCCTGATCAGTAGGAAAATAGTAATAAAAGTCAAGTGAATGTAAAGTTCGGGAAACATCTAAACTAAAAAACGCATTTCCATTTTTTTGTTTTAGTTGATACAGTGACATGTTATGGTTTACACTGCAAAACAACTTTTTTTGAGGCCCCGGCGGATATTAGCTACCAGCAGGGATGGCGCAGCCCCTTTTTTCCATGTATGGATTTACGATATAACACCGGAGTGGGGGGGGGGGGGTCAACTGAAATTTTTTCTTTTTTTTTTGTTTTCCTTTGTCCATCATTTCTAGATATAAATTCCAGACAGTTATTCATGTATGGAATTTCCATACATGAAAGTTTCCATGTATGGATTTATCCATGGCATCCATACTGTCTGCGCCGTCCCTGGCTACCAGTGGCTAATTTACCAATAATTCTCAATAAAAATTTAGGAAAACATAGTTCAAAAGTTGTACAATTAAATGCATATATCTAAATAAACCAGCATTACCTGTATCTTATAAAAAAATTCTTGAAAATAGGCCTTTTTTTGGCGAATTTACCTTACCCCCTCCCTCCCTTACATTATACCAATAAGTTTGTCAGATTATAAAGAAATTTGCCTTTAAAATGAGTCTAAGAAATTTTTAAAATGATCAGTATTTCAAAAGTTATTCCTTTTTTTTTTATATAAAACGTAGATATTTGGCGTTTTATTGGAATAATTTCTTTAAAAACAGACAAAAAAATTAATGGATTAATTTTAAGCCCAATCTTGATAGTTTTTAACTTACTTAAGGGATTAGTATCAAAGAACATTTTTGAAAAATTGATTTTCTAAAAAGTAAAAATTCTTATAATAAATATATGGAGAATTGTTGGGTTAATCGTTATTTTGGTCATAAATATCGAGAATAAATCGAAAAACGCAAAACAACGTAAGCATCTTGAACGCGCTGAACGTGCATTTGGCGCGCGTTTGAAGCAAATGACTTTGAAAATTGAACTCAAGGTCAAAATTAATGGTACAGTTAAATGGCCCTCTCGATCCTGGTCAACTTTTGCCTAAACCATTTTTTCGTCAATAAAGTATTTTAGAAGATAATTATAGATTAAAATGGATCACCCTGTACTTTAGATAAAAAAACTAAACGCGTTTTTCTCGAAACAACGTTTTTCGACCTGGCGTGCATGATTCAGAAAAAACTATTGGACCGATCGGGCTGAAATTTGGATATGTTATTCTACACATATGTCGTTATGGCATGAACCAAAATCATAATTATTGATTAATATTTAACCCTTTTTTTTAAACAATTTACGGTTAAAAAAAGGTGAAAAATGTTCAAGTCGGTCATTTTGTATTTATTTTTTTTCGGATTTCAATTATTTTGGTTCATGCGATAGACATATGTGTAGACTAACATATCTAAATTTCAGCCCGATCGGTCCAATAGTTTTTTCTGAATCATGCACGCGAGTTTTTAAAATGGGTAACTTCCGGCAGTCATACCAGCCAGATTTATTATTAAAACAAAACAAAAAAAAAATTTTGGTAATAGTGTTTTGTATCTATAATCATGTGTGAAAAGTTAGGATCTGTAATATAAATTTTAATTTGATAAAAAAATTCTTAAAAAAAAGGTGAAAACTTTGGTACTAACCCCTTAAAAGAAAAAATGGAAACTTTGATGTGTAATTAAGAGAACTACCTAGTGGGCAAAAAGACATTATCATCCTGAGGACGACTTAAAGACATCCTTAGGACGCCTATATCAGTCCAATTGATGTCCTATAAGACTTCTCACGACCAAAAGACGTCTTTAAGACATGAGTCGTCTTTTGGATATCAATTGGACTAACATGGACGTTATAGTAGTGTATATTCCCCCAATTTACTCCTAAATAAATAAATAACATACATCCATGAGATAGAGCAGAGCGGATTATAGACGAAAAGACAAGTGATAGATTTAGAGACTGTGGGTTAGAAATGAGGAGATTAAAAGAAAGAGTGAACAAAAAAAAATAAACATAATGAGACAAACCCTCCAAATCCCATGTTGGCTGGAAGACGGATTGTGGATTTGTATACACTCTTGCGATTAATTTGCAGTGTAAAAAATAAAATAAAATATAAAAATAAAATATGTATACGATATTTTTCTATAGATATGTAGTTTTTTAGTGCAATGGTAAGATTCGTTTTCATACTAAACTTTATATAATATGGCGATTGCCCATGTTAGCTATAGGAAACCTATGCGGAAAGTACTGGGCATAATTAATACTATTTGTCTTTAGGAGAAGACGATTAAACTAAAAATTGTAGCAACGTTAGATAACAATATTTTCTACATATTTTGAACATTTTAGACAATTCGTAAGAAGAATTCGATTTCGGCACAACTACCTTAAGGTCAATTTAAATCTCTTCAAATACCAGACAATACTAAATACAATGTTTTACGATTTTTTTTTTGAGGTAATCAATGATAATAATTCTTTATGAGTGTTCGTTATTTAATATATATATATATCATATGTGTCATAAGCAGAATAGGTTACAAGCGAACAAGTAAGTGAAAGGGTAGGTATATAATATACGAGTTCATCTTGGTTGTCCAACCTCGCAAGGCCACCACCACTTAGATAGTATGCATCTGGCTTGTCACCTTATTTATTGTAACGAATATAATTTCTTGGAATGCGTTCTATTCATAAACCTGAATTACATATGCAATTCTTTACTATAACATTAAGAAAGTCGAAAGGTCAAAGGATGAATGAACAATTGTTGGAATATTTTTCTACTGGGCAGAAATAATATATATCATCAGTATGAAACTTTCGCTGCGGAAATCTTTAAAAATATAAAAAGAAAATTCAGTTACAAAAATTAATAATTAATAATTAAGTTATTGATGAAAGTTCTTCTGTTTTTTTACCAAAGAAATCAAACAATTGTATTGTTTAAATGGGGACAATACTTTGAGCGAAAGCCAACATAACAGTAACTGTAATTCTCAACGCATTGACGAAGAGGTAAACAGAATTTAGGAGCATCTGGAGAGAGGATAAGGCCTGGTAGGCCATCTGTTGCTTGCACAATAAAATTTCCTTTTATAACAGTAACTACGGAAACCATTAGACATTATAAAGAATTTAGATGGATATGCAGTTACCTAATATGATATTTCACATTGTTAACTCCTTGCAGTGTTCATATAATTTATGGTTATTTTATATTTAATTCCTTACAGATCTGCTATCTCCCAGGTGGAAATTTACAACTGGCTTGGTACCGCGCCAGTACCGCCGGGCGGATGTCGGTACTGGCGCGGTACTGGCATAATACCGCCTGGAAAACGGCTGGGTACTGGCATTCGTCCGAAATGTCACTCGGCTGGGAGTTGTCTGTCAGTACTGGGGCGGTACTGGAAATTGTATGATGCCGGTACCGAAAGTTTGTACTGGCGCGGTACTGGCATTCGTCCGAAATGTCACTCGGCTGGGAGTTGTCTGTCGGTACTGGGACGGTACAGGAAATTGTATGATGCCGGTACCGAAAGTTTGTACTGGCGCGGTACTGGCATTCGTCCGAAATGTCACTCGGCTGGGAGTTGTCTGGCGGTACTGGGGCGGTACTGGAAATTGTATGATGCCGGTACCGAAAGTTTGTACTGGCGCGGTACTGGCATTCGTCCGAAATGTCACTCGGCTGGGAGTTGTCTGGCGGTACTGGGGCGGTACTGGAAATTTTATAATGCCTGTACCGAAAGTCTGTACTGTCGCGGTACTAGCA
>UCOK01013065.1:0-43406 GCA_900474325.1 Synergus umbraculus
CCCTTAGTGTGACGATAAATGTTTTGTAGACAGTTTTCACCGTCTACGACCCTCCTCCGCAAACCGAAATGTAGATTTAACTCTATTTTTTAATAGCTTCAAGTGCTACCCTTTCAACCCCCTAGGTAGGAAATTATAGCGGTTTTGATTTTGGGTGAAAAAAGTACCCTTAGTGTGACGATAAATGTTTTGTAGACAGTTTTCACCGTCTACGACCCTCCTCCGCAAACCGAAATGTAGATTTAACTCTATTTTTTAATAGCTTCAAGTGCTACCTTTTGAACCCCCTAGGTAGGAAATTATAGCGGTTTTGGTTTTGGGGGAGAAATAACTCTTTCAAATGTCGGGAGCGTATACTCGGTGAAAAAGTGATAAAAAAATGTTTTAAAAAACGTTAAAAAATCTTTTAAATGTTAAACATTCTATTCTTCTTTAAAAGAAAAAAAAAAAAAAAAAATTTGGAAATTCCTTTTTTCGGGTTTAAAATTTTTTTTTTGAAGTCGCAAATACCGTCAGCGAGTGTATAAATGATCTACTTTAATATTAGAATACATTTAAGTTAGAAAAAAAAAAAAAAAAAAAACGTCACATTAGACGTCTCATACTTCAGCCCGATAATCCTTTGTAATTCAAAAAAAATCTGTTAGAATTCCTATAAATTCTATGAACTTTCTTTAAAAATTTTTAAAAGCGCTTAAATTTCAACGCAGTATTTTGGAATTAAATACTTAAAAATCTAATAAAAACGCTTGAAATATTTTGTAATCTTATCAAATCCCTTAGAATTAAAAAAAAATCTGTTAAAATTTTTTGAAATTATTTTAAATCTCTTAAAATTTCTGAAAATTCTAAGAAATTTGTCAAAATTCCTTGAAATACCTTAAAATTTCAAAAATACTATTAAATAATTTTAAACTCCTTGAAATTAATCAAAATTCAATTGCTTTAAAATTCATTAACAATTTTAAACACACATTCAAATTCTTTAAATTCATCTCAAATTCAAAAAATTGGTGAAAATGCTTAGAAATTCTAAAACATTTTTTAATTCCTAAAAGTACTACGAAATATCTTTTAAACTCTCTTCAAATACGTAAAAATATTTTTAAATTTCATGAAAATTCCTAAAAGCTTTAAAATTTTATTGAAATTTCTTAAAAATTTCTTAAAATCATTTTAAAAACGATAGAAGATTACAAATCTAACCAATAGTTTATAGAAGCAGTTTCCTTTCTTTTATGATAAAAAATTACCTGGACAGTGTGTGTAAGAGCTTCCAGCAAATCAATCAATTTAGTAAAGCCGTAGTCAGCGACTCTACATTGTCGGCCAAAGTGGTGATGATAAGCTGGAATAAATCGGTTGAAAGGCAGCTGACAATGTGGTGCAGTTTTCAAAAGGTCAACCAATTCACGACTGAAGAGAGCTAATTGATTTACCAATGGGGGACTCACGCATTTGCTTTCTGCAAACAAAATAAGATTAGTAATAAGTAAAAATTATAAACAATATAAACAATAAGTAAATCAAGTAAATAATTCTTTGTAAATTACCATCGTGACTATCATCTTGGACTTTATTTCCTGCCCAAATCAAGTACTTGACGCTTCCATTTCCTTGTTTCAACTCTACTGACGATAGACAAGAAACCAAATGTTCCAACGGAACTCCATTCTCCCTGGTATTCAGCTGTTCTTTGAATTCTGCTTCAAAGCAGGTGGGAAAACTGAAGCAAAGAGTATATAAATAAATTAAATTTTATAAATTCATTAAAATATCTTTAAACTCCTTAAATTCCATAAAAGCAATTTAAAATATGTTATGAAATCTTAAAATTCCTAGAAATATTATTAAATTCATAAACATCTTAAAATCCGTCAAATTTTGCCACATACTTTAACATTCTTGTGAAAATCTAAATAAGTCTTTCGGCAACATCAAATTCCTTGAAATTAATTAATTTCACCTATTGACATCCCTAAAAGATCTTATGAAATCTATTTAAAATGATAGGCAATTCTTTAAGGATCTTAAAATTCTTTTGATATAAAATTACACGAATCCTTTAAATTCAACGACAACCTCTACAAACACCTTTAAAAAAACTTTGTGGATATTTTTGAATACCATGAAATCTAAAAAATTATTTAAAAAATCTTTCGACATTTTAAAATTCTTTAGAATCTTTCGAAATTCACAAAACTCTCTTTATATTCTCTAAATTCCAGGAATACCTAGGACATTCCTTAAAAAGTTTTTTAATTTTCTCATTTATTAAAAACTTTTAAAATTTTTCGAAATTCATTATAAAAATCTGTTTATATCTTAAAATTCCACAAACATTCTGATAATTACTAAAAATGACAAGAAAATCTTTAAAATTTTAAGAAATCCCTTAAAAATTCATAAAATCACTTAAAATCAATTTAAAAATTCTTTTGACTACTTTAAATTCCTTAAATCTTTTAAAATACATACAAATCTATTTAATGTACTTTAATTATATGCAATCGATTAAACAAATATCTCGAAATCTCTTGAAAATCCGTGAACGCTCTTGAATTCTTTTGAAATTATTTGAAATTCCTTAAAATTACTTAAAATCTCTTAAGATCCCGAGCAGTTCTGGGTAAATTTCTGCTAGTAAATAAATAAAAATAAATGAAAAATATAAAAAATAAAAGAATAAAATAAAATCTTCGTCAGACTAGACGTCTGAAACTGTAATCCAATGTATGATATATATATATATATAACTTCGGTAAGATATTATGTAATATTAAGTTCTTCATTATTTAAATTCTTACCTTGGCAAAGGCAAGCTTCCGTTATGTGTAGAAAGCATTTGATGCACACGAGTCGCGAGAACTTTAAGCGAAATGTTGACGTTGGGTAAAGAAGCCATTTCCTGTTCTGCCCAACCTTTATCAGACCACGGCTTTTGCGTGTGAAGAGTGCAGAAAGGCAGTTCTAACAATTGACCATCCTAAAAAACAAACAAAACAAAAAGAATTGTTAGAATTAACATCTTCTTAAAAATAAATAAACCTTATAATTAAAAAATTAAAATCAGCTAAAAAAATTCGCTTCTGAGTATGATCATGGTGCTTTAGCACTGAAAGGAACAGAAGCTCAACTTTCAGTGTTAGAACTCAGACTCGGCTATATGTTTAGTCATCACGTTTTATATTCTTAAAAAAATTTATAAAAATAAATTCCAGGCTTAACCGAACAAAATATTATCAAAAGAGGGGAAATAGTGATTTTCTTTTAAGAAAAATATCAGAATAAATTCTTTTGAATAAAATTAATATAGGTATCATGTTAAATTCAATTTTAACGATTTCTGTATTTAAAAAAGTTAAATTTTTAATCCAAAAAAAAATTAATATAAAAAGTAAACTTGTAATCGAATAGTTTATTTTCCAATAAAAAAAAATAAATTTTCAGTGGAACAGTTAAATTTTCAACTCAAAATGGTTTATTTTTCAAACAAAAAAAAAAATAATTTTCAATAAAAAATGTGAATTTTCAACGAAAATTAAATTTTTAACTAAAAAATATAGATTTACAAAAAAAGATTTAATAATTGCATTTTCAACCAAAAAAGTGATTTTTTAATGTACACTCGAGTCTCTCAAATCTCAACTTCCCAAATCTCAAGTTCTTCTAAATGTCAAGTTCGAATTTCTCAAATTTCACTTGATAACTACTGCGCATGCTTTGCGTTCGGCATCTGATTGGTTGCATGTACAATTGATGTGACGCATGCGCAATTGATGTGACTATAGAGAATCAAGAATTTCTTGATATTTGGAAGACTCGAGTGTAATAGTTTAGTTATCTATGAATAAATTGAATTTTTAACGTAATAGATCATTTTCCAACCTCAAAATTAAATTTTCTACCAAAAACGCGAATTTCCAACTCAATAATTAAAAATTTCGATGAAAATATTTACGTTTTCGACGAAAGATGATGAATTTTTCAACCAAAAATAATTTACATTTCAACGACAGAAGTAATTTTCATCGGAATATGTAGTTAAATTTTTAAACAAAAAGATGGCCTTCTTTAACAAAAATTATTAAATTAAGATTAGTCAACAAAAAACTACTTGGATTTTCAACAAAAAAAAATGAAACATTTAGATTTTCGACAAAGAAAATTAATTTGCAATAAAAAAAGTGAATTATGTACATATCTACCGCATAGTTTACTTTTCAATAAATAAATAAATTTTCATCGGAACAGTTGAATTTTCAACCCAAAATAGTTGATTTTTCAAAAAACAAAAATGAGTAAATTGTTAAATAAAAAAATGACTTATTACTGAAAGTGTTAACTTATCTATAAAAAAAATCTAATTTTTAACACAGAAAATTATTTTTCACCCTAAAAAGTCAATGTTTAACAGAATACTTTACTTTTAACCTTTGTCAGGGCCCGTGGGGTATTTTCACGATCCTGCATAGAAATCAAATTACGCTAATTTAACTTTAAGGGCAAATACCAAACTATGACGTCACGAATTACCAACCGAACAATGTATTTCTTTTCCATCTTCTTATTTTTAAACTAAGTAAAATATTTCGTTAAAAATTTGAGAGATGAAAGAAAATATATTAGCCGATCGCTGTCTGGTCCCTTGGAGCTCGTATTTTGCATGAAAAATATATTTTGCATTAATTTTCCATGTCCACTTTAGCAGACCACATAATCTTTGTAAATCCTGGTAAATCATCATATGGTCTGCTATAGTGGATACTGGACATAAAAAATATATGAAAAATATATTTTTAGTGCAAAATATGAGCTCCAAGGTACCAGACATCAGCCGACTAATATATTTTCTTTCATCTCTCAAATTTTCAATGAGATATTTTACTTAGTTTAAAAATAAGAAGGTGGAAAAGAAATACATACATTGTCAGGTCGGTAATTCGTGACATCATAGTTTGGTATTTGTCCTTAAATAAATAAACTTTAATATAATTTAATATACTTTAAATAAACTTGAATATACTTCTATATATAAATTTACGGGCCCTGTCTAGAATTAAGCCAAAAATTGTATTTTCAACTAAATATGGGAAAAGATTTTTAATGGGAAAAATTAATTTTTAACGAAAAATAGTTTAATTTTTAAATTAAACTATTAAATATTATATAGTATATATAATTAAATTATTTGAACACATTTCATTATTTAACAAAACAGTTAAATTTTAAAGCATAATAGTTAAATTTTTCTTATGGGGTTTTAGTGATTGATATCGCCTTTAAAAATAAGTGAAGAATGAGAAAAAAAAAAATTTTTCAAAAATAGGCAAAGACTGTGAAGCCTGGAATTTTAGAAAAAATATTCACCTGAGAAGTGCTTCCGAAGCAAGGAGACGGAGTGCTTCTGTGATCTGGATGGAGGGATACCATTCGCCCTCCCGGATCCTCCGTAACAATGCAAACATCCTATAAAAAAAACAACAAAACTTTTAGATAATTAAAAGGTAATTGAAAAATTTCAAGGAATTCGAAGATTTCGTGTTATTTTAAGGAATTACTATGAATTTTTATGAATTTTACAAGATTTTAAAAGAATTTAAAACATTTAAAAAAGATATAATTTTAAAATACAAATACTTTGAGATTTAAAAGATTAACTTTTCTTATTATTTTAAGTATCTAGAAAAGTATTTTCAACCTGAAAATTGCAAGGATCCTATAATTCCAATGTCAATAATTTTTCATATGATTCGACTTTATCAATTAAAAAAAGGTAAGGTGACAAATTCCTAAAATAGTCGAACAAATTCAAAATAGGTGAAAAAATATGAATAGGTGACACAGTAATTGCAAGAATTAATGACGGCATTAATGATTAACGATTTTTAAAAAAATTAAAAGTTTTAAAGACATCTTCGTTGATAAATAATATAATTAAATATTTTTTCGATATATTGGCACATTTCTGTTTTAAAACAAAATATATGTACACAGCGAAAAATATTAATAATTAAGATATTTAAAGGCGGAAGAATAAATATTTTTTGCCAAAACTAGACCATTTACCTTCGTTTTGTACAAACGGAGGTAAATGAAATGCTGGCCTAGTTTTAGCAAAAAATATTTATTATTACAAGCGTAAAGTTAGGAAAATTAAAATGCTTTTACGGTAAAATGCCCTTAATTCCAGTAATTGTTGAGTAAAATGGGAAACTGAATTTTGAGGTAAAAATATGAATCCAAACACTCTAAGGGTTAAGGTAAAGAAGATTAAATAAACCCACCTTGAGTTTATAAAGTTCCGAGACACTAATCGAGATCATAAAGCGACTTTCGTACATTTCACGAAATTTAAAAAGCGGTAGCTTGTGTCCAGGAACTTCCTGCAAAAGCATAACGATCTGGGATCTTACGAGTTGAGGATTTGGTCCACCGCTGTGTGAATACGAAATTAAGATTCGCTTGTAACCAATCTTGCGACGATGTAATTGAGAAATCGCATACTGCGCGTCATGTAAAGCAGGAACTTTAACACTCGCTGCAAAATTTCCATCCGACTGCATGAAGACCGAAACGTGAAGAACCTAAAGAAGAAAACGTTGCCAATTGAATTTAGAGAAATTGAAATCAAAAATGATCATGAATACAAAATTTTCTCTATCAGGAAAAAAAAGAACTGAAAGTAATTCAAAATTATTCAAACAATATAAAAGGATTCAAAAGTATTCGGAATTATTTTAAAATATGAAAGATTTGAAAAAAATTGTTACCAATTAATTTAAACAAAATCTAAAGTAAACAAAATTATGCAAAATATTTCAAAACAAGTCTTAAATGAATTTAATAGAATTCAAAATAAGTGAGAAAAATTCACAGTCATTTGAATGATTTTAAGGAATTAAAAAAAAATTTCCAGGGATTTCAAACAATTTTTAAAAGTCTTTAAGGATTTCCAACGGATTTTACAATATTTCATGATATTTTGCATAATGGGACATCTTTTTGGCGAAAAACCAACACCCCGAATGTTAAAAAATAACGAAAAAATAATTTCCGAAAATTCAAATTCTCGAAAATTTAAATTCCTGAAACTTCAATTTCCTGAAAATATAAAATACCTACATTTTGTTTAAAATTTTTCCAAATTTTGGAGCAATGAAAACAAATTTTTATAGGAGAAATATTGAAGAAATATAATTTATCAGAAATTTGAGCAAAAGGTTTGAAAATACGAGTATTTGATATTTTCAGGAAATAGAAATTGCGGAAATTATTTTTTCATAAAATCAAAATTTAAAATTGAACTTTCGATGCCTTCATAGCGGATTGAAAGTAGCAGTTTCAACTCTACGGTTGAAAGTAAAAAACAACTGAACAGAAGGCATCGAATGTCGTAATATACGTAATATACTATATATTTCAAGATATTTTCATATTCAGAATTTTGGTTTTTCGATAAAAAGATGTTATCCCAGTCAAGAAACCTTAAGGGCATGTGATACTTTACCATAAGAGCAATTTAGTTTACCCAATTATACGTTCATAATAATAAATATTTTTAGCGAATAAGAGTCAATAAACCTTCCTCTCATGTACACGAAGGTTTGTTGACTCTTATTAGCTAAAAATATTTATTATTATGAATGTATAATTGATTAAACTAAATTGCTCTTATGGTAAAGTATTACATGCCCTTAAGCAACTTTGTGAAATTTCAAATAATTTTAAAAGAATGCAAATGAGTTTCAAGATTTTCAAGAGAATTTACAAAAGTACTTTACAGAAATTTCAATAATTTTAAGTAATTTCTTAGTATTTTAAATGGGTTTAAAATATTGCAAATCATTTAATGATTTAAAGTGATTTGCTATTTTTTGAAAAGAATTAAAAAGAAATTAAGGGAATTCAAAATAATTTAAATCAATTTAAAATAAAATTCAAAAGACTAAAGGAATTTCAGATTCCAGATAATTGAAATAATATTGTTTGTCCAGAAGAGGTTTTTAAGATTTTTAGAAGATTTTCATGAATGGGAAGCGATTTTGTCGAATTTTTAGTTATTTTAGAGGATTTTCAAGTTCCTAATGGAATCTTAAAAGATTTCAAAAGATCTTGAAGAATTTAAAAATATTACGTGGCACTTCGAGGAATTTCGAGGAATTCTAAGAGGTTTCAAGGAATTTTAATAGTTGTAAAATTTAAGTAATTTCAAAATATTTCAAGGAAGTTCAAAGATTGTCTTGACATTTTAAGGGATTTTAAAGTTTGTCATGGAATTTTAAGGAATTTTGAGTCGTTTTTAGGCATTTGACAAATTTTTACAATTTTTAAAGAGATTTCAAAGAATTTTAAATGGCTTTAAATAAAATTACCGGTTCCCAGGACAAATCGCCACCCTGAAATGCCAATTTGTCAAGAAAGACGAACTAAATAAAAATATTTACCATGACATGTTCCATAAATATAGAAGACAGAATCCGTTTCATATCCTTTGGGTCGATATTTTGATCTAGATTTGTCACTTGTAGTTCAATAGGTGTGAAAGTGCCATTGGACGACGAATTCATTCCATTTCGGCTGGTATTGATCGGATTAAAAAAATTCTGAAAGAAGGAATTTTTAAATTAATTAAATTATTCGAAAAATGAGAATTATTTATCGTAATAAAAACTGGATCTAAACATAAGGGTTTTACTTTTAAGTTCTAATCTCAAAATTTAAGTTCTTCATTTTAATTAACAAATATTGTAATTAAACATGTTTCCACTCTGAGGCGGAATTAATTTTTAAGTAGAGTTATGGATGCAGAGCAAAAAAATTGGTCATTTTAATACTTTTTGTGTAAAATGAAATGATTGAATGAAATAATTGAATAAAATCCACATACAGAACGGAAAGATCTTTAATTATAATATTTTTTAAGTAAAATAAAGAGTTCGAATTTTGAGGATAGAATTGGGATCTAACACCCTGAATTAGATTCTTTGAATTTACTTCGACTTCTTCGCTCTCAGCATCGCTGTGGTGATAAGGAGACACTCTCGAATGCTGATGAATCTTTGGCTGGATGGGAACCATATCATAAGGAGACGAGGCTCTCATATTACGAATCGGACCCAAGTGTTGATTCTGAAAACCAATTGATGAGAAAATTAGTTAATATATCGAATCTTAAAAAATTAATTTAATATTAAAAATAAAAAAACAAGGAATTTTTACCTGTCCGTTCCAATGACTCGTATCACGTGCTTGTGAAGCGAACATTGGCAGTGGACTTTGCCGTTTAAAAGGCGGCGGGAATGCTAGAAAATAAAAATATTTTGTTTATGGAGATGTCAATTTTTAGGAAAAAAATTAAACATTTTTTAAAATGAATTTAAAGGAAATTTCTAGAATTTAGGAAATTTTAAGAACTTTTAACGATTTTTATGAATTTTAAGGCTTTAAGGGAAGGTTGTGAAATTTTAAAGGATTTTAAGAAGATTCTAGGTATTTTTAGATTTTTACGAATTGGAATAGATTTTTTCTAATTTTAAAGTAATTTAAAGGGCTCTAAATTTTCTTATGGAATTTTAAAGGATTTAATGGATTATAGAGATTTGAAGGTATTTTAAAGATAGGTCGTGGAATTTTAAAGAAATTCTAATTTATTTCAAGGAATTTCATGAGAATTAAACGAATTTTAAAAGATTTTAGTGGTTGTTATAGAATTTTAAGTAATTTAAAGGTAATCTAAGAGTTAAAATGGAATTTAAAGAAATTACTCAAAAATTTCAAGCGATTTCAACGAGTTTTATAGATTTTTATTGATTTTTAAGGCCTAATTTTGGTTTTTGAAAAAATAAAGAAGGAAGTACCATTATGATTTCCATTGTGATTCGGTGGAGCTGGCCAACTGGGTCTTTGTGTACTAAATTCAGGAGGCTGTTGGAAAGAAGTATGTGCTCCTCTAATGCGTCGAAGACCTTCGGGTGTGCGAGTAATAATTCCATCGGAAATTGCATTATCACAGACTTGCGGAATGTGAACTCTTTTGCCCACAGCAGCTCTTGCCTTATCCTGAAAACAGTTTGAAATATACAATAATGCAAAGAAAACTACCTTAATAGATATGAAAAAAAAATACAAAATATTTTCATTATTAATTAAGAATTAAAAGTTAGGACAAGTTAGGAAGATAGATGTTTTTCCCTCTATAGCGACTTCTCTTCTTTGAAACATAAGTCTGCCCTACAGTGCGAAAAAGTATTTGACTTCCCAGTGGGCACGAATACCCCAAGACGTTTTTAGGACGTCCTAAAAACGTCCTAAGTCAGGCCAAATAACGTTCTAAAATTTTTAATGATTTGAAAATGTTTATGGGTGTTTTAAGAGATATTGAGGGATTTTAAATTTTGTCCTCAAATTTCCAAAATTTTTAAAGGAGTTAAAGAAAATTTAGTAATATACAATATATTTTATGAAATTTTAAAGAATTTTGTAAAATTTTTACGAGATTTCTATGAGTTTTAAGAAATTCTCTGATTTGTAAAAGATTTTATACAATTTTAAGGGGTTTTAATGGATGTAAAGGGACCTTAAATTTTATCGTGGAGTTTAAAGAATTTCAAGAAGTTTCAGGGAATTTTTAAAGATTTCAATGAAAATTTGAAAAGGTTTCTGGGTGTTTTAAAAGATATTAAGAGATTTTAAATCTTGTTTTAAAGTTTCGAGGAATTTTAAGAGATTTCAAAAGTTTTCAGAGAATTTTGTGTGTGTGTGTGTGTGTGTGTGTGTGTGTGTGTGTGTGTGTCACGATCCAGCAATTTCTTGAAAACGCGTAGAGATAAATTGTTGAAATTTTGCATAGTTATTCCACTATATACCTAGTTGAATTTTTTACAAGGGTTTAACAAAATATTTAATTTTACAAGTTTTATGTACTTTTATAATTTTCGTAAAATTCATTTTTCCAATATAACTTCTCAAATATTGAAAATTTAAAGCTGATGTAAGGAAAATGAAGATTCCTTTCATCGAGACGAATCGATTGACCTATATGATTAATGCATTTCATTAAAAAATAAGGAAGTTATGTTTATTTATAATTTTTAAAGTTAATTTTTCACTCTATGTTTTCAAATAATCAAAATTTTGAGTTGACGTAAGGAAAATGAATATTCTTTATGTCGAGACGAATCGAGTGACCTGTATGATGACTGCATTTAATTGAGAAATAAGAAAGTTATGGTTAATTGTATTTTTAAAAAAGTAATTTTCGACTATAATTTCTGAAATAATTAAAATTTAAAGCTGATGTAAAGAAAATGAAGATTCTTTGTATCTAGACGAATCGATTCACCTAAAAGATTAATGCATTTTATAAAAAAATAAGAAATTTATGCTTTATTGTAATTTTCGAAAAAATTTAATGCTGATGTAAAGAATACTTAATGCTTCCTCTATGAGGAAGCAAATCATATTTGCTTAAAGGAGCAAAGTACTCATTGAATGATTACAAAAATTGATATAACTTGACACCTAATTAATTTTTTTAACAAGTATTGTTTTTTTTCCATATTTTTCCCAAATTTCAATTTTTATTTACAAAAATATTTAATGATTAATACTAAGAACAATTGAATCGTGTAGTAGACACTTCATAACATAACTCTGAATTTTACTCGATTTTTTGAAAGACAGAAACAGTGCAAAAACCGAACAGTACTTAAAAGACCCATGTCTGTGAACGAAAGGTGGGAAAAATTGGGTTGAAGTTTCAGATGTTTAGTCTAACAATTTTTTATTTTTACATTCACTGAATAAAAATATTTTACAAAATGTTTCCAAAATTTAAAAACCGAAATTTTTTGATTTATTTACTGGCAGAAATTTACCCAGAATTTTAAGAAATTTTAAGAAATGTTTTAAAATTGAAAGAAATTTTAAAGAGATTTTAAATGATTGGAAAAGATTTTAAATGATTTTAAGGAATTTTTTAGGATTTCAAGAATTTTTTTAAAATTAGAATTTCCAGAAATATTTAGGAATCTGAGATTTCATGTGGTTTTAAATAATTTTAAGGGATTAAGGGCCGATTCCACAAACTGTGATTAAATTTTAATCCTTGATTAACTTAAGTTAATCAATACTTTGCTTACGAAAATCAAGGATTTAATCAAGGATTAAAATTTAATCACAGTTGGTGGAATCGGCCCTTATTAATGTTTTATTGGACATTAAGTAATTTTAAAAACTTTAAGAGCTTTCAAAGGATTTTAGGAGATTTCAAGATATTTCAAAAGATTTTAGTGAACTGCGTGAAAATTGGAAATATTTCAAACGATTTTAAGACATTTACAGAAGATTTTAAAGAATGTTAAATAATTTTAAATATTTTAAGGGATTTCATTTGATTTCGTCTAAATTAGAATCAATTCCTTGAAAATTAAAATCACTTGAAATGTCTCGAAATCTCTCAAAACCCCTTTAAATTCACCAGATTCACTTAAAATCTGATGAAATCCCTTGAATTTCCTTTATCATTTAAAATGTCTTAAACTTGTCCGGGCAATTCCGGGTAAACTTCTACTAATAAATAGATAAAAATAAAAAATATTCTTTTGAACTCTTTGATATTCTTAATCTAATAAATATTATATAAACAATTTTTTTAAATAAAAAAAACTTCGTCAGATTAGAGGTCTAAAACTTCAAACCAATTGTGGATCACAAAAATTTAATCAAAATTTCTTACAGCATATTTTTTAATGTCCTTTAGTCTTTTTATCCCTTAAAAATCTTCAAAATTACTGTAATTCTCGTAAAATAATCCTTTATAATTTTTCAAATCTTATGAAATCTCTTAAAATCCCGAGATAACTTTCTGCTAGTAAATAAACACAATTTTTTTTAGGTTTTGGAAACTTTGGAAAATTTTTGTTGTTGATATTTTTATTCTAATAAATCTAAAAAAATATCGTCAGACTAGACGTCTGAAATTTCAACCAAATGTGGGAAAAACAAGTCTGTGAACAGAGGGTTAAGGTCAGAAATTGGTCTCAAATGGTCTCTCCTGAAAAGTATTTAATAATGATTCATTACCTTACAATGATCTTCCCATAATCGATTCATGTGCTGAGGACCTGACATTTGCCAAACGACAGGTGATTGCATTCTCGTCTGCTCTGAATAAGATCTGCAACTGGTGTCATTGTAAGAAAAGCATTTTCCAATGAATGAAGATGCTGAATCCACAAATCTATTAGACAAGAAAATTTCTTTTAGTATTAAGGAAGAATTCTTCATTGTAGTAAATTCTTTTTCGAGATTGTGTCAGATAAGATCAAAGCTTCTTCGAATCACCGCCCGAATCTACGAGGATTTTCATCAACTCACGACTCAAGGGCTCAATCTCGATAGATCATCATGTGGAATTTTGGAAAAATTGATTTCCAAGAACAGAAAGAATCAAACAATTTTCTTATAAAAGAAGGAAAGGTTAAATTTTTAACTAAAAAAAAAAAAAAAAAAAAATAAAATTTTAATGAAAAAGGCGACTTTTTAATCAAAAATAATGGAATTCTCACAGAATAAATTATATAATTTTTAAGCGGTTTAATTTTCAGTCACAAGAATAGATTTTCATCATATTCTCAATTTTCAGTTTAATTAAGTTTAGACCTTTAGATGCAAATTATATGACATTTTATTGAGCTGAAGATGTATTATTAATAAAATTTTAATTTTAATTTATAGCATAGTTCAATTGATCAGTTGAATTTTGAATTTATACCAAATTTCAGAATTATACGGATCTTTTAATAGTTTCCTAAGAATTGTAGGATGTTAAAACAATTTTTTAAGTGCATTTCTAGAAATTTTAAAATTTCAAAAGGTTGGAGCAATTTTAAGATGTTAAATAATTTTGTTGGATTTTTAAGGAAATTTCTGGAATGAATTTTGAATTTAAAATGATTTGAAGAATTTGAATTTTTAAAAGAATTTAAAAGAATTTTCTGAAGTTTCAAGATATTTTTTATGAACTCAAAAATATTTCTTGTTCGAATTGTAAGTAAATAGATGTTTTAAAGAAATTTTAAGGGAATTTCTGTAATTTAAGAAGAATCATGATATTTTTGTAAGTTTCAGAAGATTCCTTGAAATTTGTAGGAGTTAACAAATTTTGAATTTTAAGTTTTAAGGGAGCTTCTAGAATTTAAAGAATTTTAAGAGATTTTATAAATTTAAGAGATTTGTAAGAATTTTAAGATTCCAAAGAATTAAAAAACTTTATTTTTTATTTTTTTAAAAGTGTTGTAAAAGGATTCAAAATATTTCATGGAATTAAAAAAAATTATAATTATTTCAAGAGTTTTTGAAAGAATTACAAAAACTCAATTAAAAAAAAAGTTAATATAAAAAATAAAAAAAATGAGTTCGCTTACATAAATAAAAAATTCAAAAGAAACAAAATTTTTTTTTTTTTTTTTGGGGGGGGGGGGTTGCTGTTAAAATTCCCGAGTTCGCATATCCATCTCACGCTGTCCATATAAATAAATCAGTTTATTGCATAACTAAGGTAAGAGTAGAAGTAAATATTACTTCGAAAAATAAAGTGAAATAAATTTGAATGTTTTTTAGTGAAAAAATGTTTACCCTGTCTGTGGATTAATTGCTGAGCAATGAACTCCATTCCACGCAGAATATGATCCCACAACTGGAGAAGCCGAATGATAATGAGGGGTCACAGGAAGACTTCGAGCTCCTCCTATTGTTGAACTTGTCCCAAACATTTGTATCGTCGGTGTGTTTACAGCTTCAGACTCACTTGATGTGTGTTCTCGAACGCCCGAGTTCCCTAAGCAAATTTTAGTTCAAAACAGCTGAAGCAACATCTTTTTACAGAAAAACGCAAATCCCGAATAAATCATTTTCGAAAATTTCTAATAATCGAAAATTCAAATATCCAAAAATAAAACAATATATATATATTACATACATTTTCTTTTCAAAACTTATGTTCCAAAATTAAAAAACAATTTTTTTCAAAATTTCTTACTTTTTTGATATTAATTTTTTTACAATCGGATTTTTGGTTTTACGCAGGATTGCATCTAATTAATTACATTTGTAATTAAATTATTAGATTAATTAATAATTACATAGAAAAATTGTAATTATGTATATTGAAAATCATTAATAATTACACAAGAAAATTTTCATTATACTGTAATTAATTATATATTAATTGCAGTATAATTACAATTTTCTTATGGAATTATTAATGATTTTGAATGTAGTTTCCATTTTTCTTTTGTAAGTAATAATTAAACTAACAATAATTACAATTTGATTTATATAATTAGTAATTCAAAATGCATAATTAACCATTTTTGCAACCCTTGTTTTACGGAAAAAAAATATTTTCTTAAATTCTTTAAATTCCATAAAAACATATTTTAACATATTCAAATTCCTAGAAATCTTTTAAAATTCATTAAAATCTGTTGAAATTTCTTAAATTTCATAATATCATAAGGAATTCATTTAAAAGATGGTTTGACATATTAAAATCTCAATCATTAAAATCATTAAAATCTTTTAAAGTCCCTCGAATTTCATAATATCCATAATAAGTACTGAAAGAACCTTTCGAAACTCTTAAAATTCATAAAAATCTCTTAAAATTCGTAAAACTCCACGAAAACCTTTAAAATTTAAAAATTAATTAAATTTAAAATTAAAATGAAATTAAAAAATAGTTGTTTTGAAATTCCTAAAAATTCCATAATATCCATTCAAATAAATTTATAAAAAATTTTGACATCTTAAAACTCCTAGAAAGCTGCTGTTGAAATTGCTAAAAATATCTTGAAATAACCAGAAACCATAGAACCAGAAAAATTGTTAAATTACCTAAATAATTTTGAAAAATGCTTTTGAAGACTTTAGTTTTCGAGAAATATTTATATTCAAGTTGATAATTGTAAACGTCAATTAACGAAGTACACAAAGCCATTTAAAAGGATCGAGCAAACTCAACTTTATAAACAGAGATAAAAGGTCAAATACAAAGGAAACAGATCCAGAAAAGCAAAAGAAAATCGTTTAAAATGAAAAGTTAAATTAAAATTTAAATTGCAGCTGAAATGCTTCTTTCTTACCTCGATTGTTGCTCTCAGAAGATTCTTTTTCCTTCAGGAATTTCACAGAGATTTTAGAATCGAAAACGTATTCTCCATGCATACGCTTTTGAGCTCTGCGAAAAAAAAACCTCGAGTTTATTGAGGAATTGTGACCTCTGAGGTGATGGTAATAAACGTAAACCGTTGACCTTCGCACGTGTTAATTTAATTTCACTCTTTTCAGATCAACAACACAATTTAATCTACCACTAAATTTAAAAATCTAATCACAAAATTTAATCACTTTAATGAATTTTTCCTGACAAAATAAAACAAAATATATAAGAATCCCGAACGCCAGAAAAAAGATACAACGGTTATTAATTCTCTTACCAGAGTTTTTGGGAAAACATCAATCGGATAAATAACAATAAATAGGGTTTGTGACTGTTAATAAATAATTTACTATTAACTATTCACTATTCACTATCAACTATTAACTATAAATTATTAATAAATTAACAAGACGATGAATTGTCTCTTCTATCTAAATTATGGATTAATTAAATATAATTAACGAAACAGGAGTTTGCCGGTTGTGTTTCATAACTTGGCGATTATTACATTGCTAATTTCCGTTTGAAGCCGAAACAATTTACGGATTCATCCCCTCCAAAGAAGAAGTTTCGATATTTCAACATGTCATCGTTTGTGATGAAATTAAGGCGCGAGGATTTAAATTTCGAAATATTTTCTAATTAAAGGCTTCGAACTTTTATTTCAATCCAGAGAAAGTATATGTTCTTTTTTAAAGTAGATTTTTAGAATATTTAATTTTTACACATTTGTAGAATGTTTAGAATCATGCATCTTTTTTTTATAGATAAAATGTAAATTTTAAGGGTGTTGGGCTCAAGGCATAACTTGAAAATTTATTAAAATTCCTTAAATTAAAAAAAATTTACCGAAATTCCATTTAAAAAATAATGAATAATAAATTTCATTAAAAACAAACTTTTCAAATCTTAAAATTCATAAAAATCTTTTAGAATTTCGTAAAATATTTTTAATTCCATTAAATTCTTTAGTTAATTTCAAGAGACATTTAATATTTTCAAATTTTAGGAAATTTCTTAAAGTTCCTAAAACTCTTCTAAAATTCTTGAAATTCAGCTATCTTTAAAATTTCTCTAAATTCATTGCAACAATTTTGTGATATCTTCAATTTTTTGAAATATCTTAAACTCTATGAAACCCTTTCAAATTTTGAAAAAACTTTTCGAAACCCTTAAAATTCCATAAAATCGAATAAAATTCCTCAAAATTTTTTTTAATTAATCAAAGTCTATTCAATTTGTTTAAGAATCCTCAAATTCCACGAAATCCCTTAAAATTCCTACAAATCTTTTGATATACCTTAAGTTCTCTTAAAATGTTTTTGAACTCTTATTGAAATATTTTGAAATCTTTTGAAATTTATTGAAACTGAAAAACTTACAATTTAAATGAAACAATGAATTTGAAATCTAGTTAACAATCTTTTCTTTGCAAACTTATTTTTTTTTCGATATTTGATTCATAGGAATATGTAGATTAACTATGTAGATTATTAAATCTAGATTATTTAAATGAATATATTAATTAAATGAGAAAGAAATTAGTTTTACCTGTCTGCATATTCTTTGGAAAAAAATCGTACAATCGCTTCATTTGATTGAACCTCGACAACTCGGCCCCCACAATTATTAGATAACCTTTTGAGCCGACGCTTAATTCCTGTAACATCTTTGTCTTCTGGAAGATTACAAACAAGAAGATCAAACGATTCGCTGACCTAAAACAAACGATTCGCGCAATTACAAATTAATTTTCAGGATGACGAGACAAATATTGGGAAAATTTTTCCTCTCTTAAATATCTCGTGAAATCCACAAATAAAATCTTTTGACATCTTAAACTTTCTCAAAATTTCTGTATAAAAATCTTTCTACATATTAAAATTCGTCAGAAACTTATAAAATTCATAAAAAATTCTTTTGATAGCTTAAAACTCCACAAACTCCATTAATTTTCTAATATCTTTTGAAATCCCTTAAGATTGCTAATAATCGTTTGGTATTCTTTAAAATTTATTTTAAAAACTTTCGAAATATCCTCAAATTCTATGAAATCACTAAATATTCAATAAGAAAATCTATCTTAAAAAATCTTTCAATATGTTAAAACAATCAAAATCTCTTAAAATTAAAAAAAAAATCGTTTGGATAGCTTAAAATTTCATAAAATTACTTTTAAAATTGTTGGCCATCTTAAAATTCTTCAAAATCTTTTCAAATTCATCAAAATCTATTGAAATTATTTAAATGGTACAAAAAGACCTTCAAAATTCCACAAAAACTTTCGAAATACCTAGGAATCTGTTTATTCCTGTCTCTAAAAACACTCAGATTCTTATCGAATGACGGGCTTATTTAAAAATTTGTAAAATAAAAAAATGAAGACCTTGACTGGAGTTCTCGAAGGCAGGGGTTCCATAAGTTCCGTGAAATCATAGTGCTCATTCGCACATAAAATTAAAGCCTCGGAAGTATTCTCTTTGTGGAGAAGTATCACGTGAATTTTCTTTCTGTGCCGCAAGTCACTTAAATCCGCTGCGAAATTAATATCTCCGGATATTAAAATTAGAGCCGCAGGACTGCCGTGAATGTCGGCAAATCTCCTGATCGATTGTCTCAATTTTTCGTCAGCAGCATTTTTACACGTTGCTGCAACATGTATTAAGTTTACCTGAAATGAAAACAAGTATTAAAAGATTTAATTAAAAGGAACTGGAAAATCTACACAATATAAAACTGAATGTTTGTGTATGTTTTTTTAAACGTATCCACATCATAAACTTGGCCTCCCTGGTTTTTTAAAAATATTTTGAGACAGTTTTCGAACTTCATTCATTTTTTTCACTTTTTTTTTAAATATTTGTTAATCTAGTTTTTGCAATCCTTTGCATTACATGAAGCCCTTAATAAAACTATTTTTAAATCACTTAATATCTTTTTAAATCTCTTGAACTTGTTCGGAACCCCTCGAAGTTCCATAAAATTAAATAAAATCCTTTAAATCTTGTGTAAATCTCTTTAAATCATCTTGAAATTGTTTAAAATGTTTTGGTATCCCTTAAAATGCCTTGGAAATTTTTTTAATTTCTTTAAATACCATAAAATCTGTTAACATCATTCTAAATATTTTTGAATCGTTTAAAATATTTCTGAATCTTTTGCAATTCATTACATTTTTTTTTAAATAGTATCTTGAAATCTTTTAAAATTCATTGAAATGCATTAATAATCCTTAAACTCTTTCGCATCTTTTGATATCTTTTAAAATCCCTTAAAATCTTATAAAATCGTTTAAGACGTCTTAAAATCTTGTGAAATCTATAACAATTTTGATAATTCTTTTAAGGGGTTAGTACCAAAGAACATCTTTGAAAAATTGATTTTCTAAAAAGTGCAAATTCTTATAATAAATATATGTAGAATTGTTGGGTTAATCGTTATTTTGGTCATAAATATCGAGAATAGATCGAAAAACGCAAAACAACGTAAGCATCTCGAACGCGCCGAACGTGCATTTGGCGCACGTTTGAACTAAATGACTCTGAAAATTGAACTCAAGGTCAAAATTGATGGTACAGTTAAATGGCCCTCTCGATTCTGGTCAACTTTTGTCTAAACCATTTTTTCGTAAATAAAGTATTTTAGAAGATACTTACAGATTAAAATGGATCACTCTGTATTTTGGATCAAAAACTAAACGCGTTTTTCTCGAAACAATGTTTTTCGACCTGGCATACATGATTCAGAAAAAACTATAGGACCGATCGGGCTGAAATTTGGATATGTTAGTCTACACATATGTCGTTATGGCATGAACCAAAATCATAATTATTGATTAATATTTAACCCTTTTAAAAACAATTTACGGTTAAAAAAAAGGTGAAAAATGTTCAAGTTGGACATTTTGTTTTTCTTTTTTTTCGGATCACAATTATTTTGGTTCATGCGATAGCGACATATGTGTAGAATAACATCCCAATTTCAGCACGATCGGTCCAATAGTTTTTTCTGAATCATACACGCCAGTTTTTAAAATGGGTAACTTCCAGCAGCCATACCAGCCAGATTTATTAAAAAAAAAAAAAAAAATTTTGTAATAATGTTTTATATCTATAATCATGTGTGAAAATTTAGGATTTATAATATAAATTTTAATTTGATAAAAAAATTCTTAAAAAAAAGGTGAAAACTTAGGTACTAACCCCTTAAATTCTTTTGGAAAATCTGTTGAAACCTTTAAAATTCCAAAAATAAAATAAAATCTCGTAGCATCCCTTGAGTTCTTTTAAATACCTTGAAATTTTTTTAATTTAAATTTCTGTTATGTAATAAAAATTTAGAGTAAATTTATAGTAAAACATAAGATGTTTTAGTTACCTGAGCATCATTTAGTTCTTGTATAATTTGCTTATTTTCTTTTTGTACATCACAGACTACGATAAATTCTGCCTCTTTATAACCGTTAAAAAATTTATCTCTGATCACTTGCGTTACGGCTATGGCGGATCGTCCTTTAGGAACCTGAAAAAGACAGAAGCTCATTAATTTTAGAAATATTAAGTGATTTCACGGTATTTCGAGAAATTTTATGAAATTATTTTTATTTTATGGGATTATTATGGGAAATTATTTTATGGGATTTGATGATATTTTCGTCGATTTTAAGTAATTTTAAGAACATTTATTTTCCGAAATTTTAAAAGATTTGATGAAATTATATTGGATTTTCAAGAATTTTAAAGAATTTAACGAAATTTCATGGAATTTTGAGTAATTTTAAAAAATATAATGAGACTTTATGAGATTTTGAGTAGTTGTAAGGAATTTCATCAGATTTTGAAAGATGTTAAAGGGATTTCAAGATATTGTATGAGAATTTTACAAGATTTGATAGGATTGTCAGGAGGGATTTCATGAAATTTCATAGGATTTTAAATAACTTTAAGGGATTTGTCCATATTTTACGGAATTTTAAGTAATTCTAAGGGATTTTACGATGTTTTATGGGATATTAAGTAATTTTAAAGACTGTGAATGGATCCAATGGATTTTACAAAATTTCAGTGGATTTTCAAAAATTTAAAGAGGATTTAATGAGACTTTGAGTAAATTTAAATAATTTTCAGAAATATCAAGTGAATTTACGAGATTTAATGGAATTTTACCAAATTTTGAAGGATAATAAAAACATTTTAAGGAATTTTATAAAACTCACGAATATTTCTGAAATTAGATAAAGAATTACAAGATTTTATATTTCAAGAATTAAAAATTCTCAATTATTTTTTCTACTAGCAAAAGGTGTGCAAAAAGAATAAACTAGCGAATCATAATTATTAATTTTAGTGAAAAATGTTTATTATTGCGAACGTAAAGTTTCGGAAACTAAATTGCTCTTACGGTAAAGTATCACAAGCCCCTAAAGTTTCTTAAATTTCATAAAAACAATTAAAGAATTGAATTATTGGAACATCTATAACTAGCTGTGAAGTTGTATCAACTTTTGTGCTCATTCAATGAGCACTTTGCTTCCTGTAAGCAAATATGATTTTCTTCCTCATAGAGGAAGCATTAAGTGTTCTTTACATCAGCATTAAATTTTGATTAGTTGAGAAGTTATATTCAAAAAATTCATTTTCGAAAATTACAATAAAGCATAACTTTCATATTCTTTTATAAAATGCATTAATCTTTTAGGTGAATCGATTCGTCTACACACAAAGAATCTTCATTTTCTTTACATCAGCTTTAAATTTTAATTATTTCAGAAATTATAGTCGAAAAATTACTTTTTTAAAAATACAATTAACCATAACTTTCTTATTTCTCAATTAAATACATTCATCATACAGGTCAATCGATTCGTTTCGATATAAAGAATATTCATTTTCCTTACATCAACTCAAAATTTTGATTATTTGAAAACATAGAGCGAAAAATTAACTTTCAAAATTATAAATAAACATAACTTCCTTATTTTTTAATGAAGTGCATTAATCATATAGGTCAATCGATTCGTCTCGATGAAAGGAATCTTCATTTTCCTTACAACAGCTTTAAATTTTCAATATTTGAGAAGTTATATTGGAAAAATGAATTTTACGAAAATTATAAAAATATATAAAACTTGTAAAATTAAATGTTTTGTTAAACCCTTGTAAGAAATTCAACTAGGTGTATAGTGCAATAACTATGCAAAATTTCATCAGTTTATCTCTACGCGTTTTCTAGAAATTGCTGGATCGTGACACACACACACACACACACACACACATCCGAACATTTTTTCAGGACACCATACTAGATATATTGCCCTTGAAATATGTTCAAAAAAACCTTTTTTAGGAAACTGGATTTTGTCACCACTACAAAGCTTCCTCTATGAGGAAGCAAAAGTATGGGAAAATGCGAAATTTCTAAAGTAGATTTCCGTACGTACTTGACAATTTTCAATGTCCCAAAAGACACCGATCGGTGGCAAGAAGTTCGGTAAGAGCTTCGAGGTAATTGGGCTTCCATGATGAGTATAAGAGTAATCATACTGATGTCGTCGAAAGTCAAGAGAGCCAGGTAAACTTGCAGAGTCCAGTAACGACTCTGTATCGTTGTCGGAATTCGTGCCAGATAAGGACCGAGTTTTTTGATAATCGACAATCGGGATAGATTGCGACGGAGTTTTTAGCGTGGATAATAACTTGATTAATTTATAATTAAGTTCCTCTTCTGCTTCGACATCATTGTCGGCACCGTATGTAGAGTGCTTTGGAAGATAAGCGTCCGCCATGTGATCCGAAAAAACTGCCACACTGCATGCCAGCAGTTAACCTAATTAGAAAAAAGAAAATACAATTTACTTTCTAATGAATCCAATTTTCTAATTTCTAAATTACAATTCTTCGCTTTACTTAACAAATATTATAACTTGATACATTTTCACTCTATACTAGTATTCATTTCCGGCTTTTTGAATGAAGCTGAAGTTACACTTTCATAAATGTACCATTTTAATGTTTCTCAGAATTAATAATAAAAACACTATTCGTTCAAAAGTTGAAGATAAAGCAAATAATTTGGCTTTTAAATTAATTATTAGATTAAAACATTATTCTCATTTTCCAAAAAAAATAGGAAACTGTCTCTTGAGAATTACTCTTGCTTCAAGATTGAAAATGTATAATAAACAATGTTTACGTCAGCGAGACTCTAATTATGAAACGTAAGTAGGAAAATAATCATCGAGTAACATTAAAAAACATAAAGCATCTTTCAAAATGAAGCCTTGATGCAAATGAGCAAAGCTTTTATCGCATTTTTCCAAGTAAAATAATATTGTTCAAGAGATTACTCACGCTTTTGAACGCTGAATATCTCTTTTTGTAATATCCTTGTAAGATTTTCGTAAAATCTTGTATATATAATATTAATAATGCGACGAGCGAGAAAACAATGATAAAAATGTAAAATTGAGGTTATATGATTCGAGTTTCTTTTTCGGAGTAAATTGTATACTCGATTGTCGAATAGTAAAATTTTTTCCAGCACATAAAAATAAACTATGATTTATTCAGGACATCAGCCCATTGTACAAAAGACGAATTTGAAAGCAAGAGTAAAAGAAATTTTTTGTCAAAATATACATTGTTCTCGCGTGCCGCCACAAAAATATTCCACCATCACCATGGCATATTCCACAAAATTGTGTTGAGAAATTTGCGGTTTACTCAGGGTTGTGTCGTTAATTCTTAACGTAATATACCTTATTTATGTACAGTGCCCTGCATTAATGCCTTCCCTTGTATACATGACAACCTCAACCCTGGTTTACATAAGGGAAGGCATGGTAGGTATTCAGGGTTGCACACGTAATATACCTTAAGTAAATTACATGAGGTTTTTGTCGTAATTTACGTACGTAATTTACGTCTCTAGTTTTTTACATGTTATTTTTCGTTTTCAATATGGCGACTGCGCTTCATATTTAGAAAGTAAACATAACCTAATTCTTGAATAATTGAGGTTATGTTATGCTCTTTTCCCCCCAAACTCCTTTTAAATCCGCCATTTTATACATTTATTACATTTTTTACGTATAATACGTAAAATACGTATTATACATATAAAAGTCCGAGTTACGCGTAACCGTGCAACCCTGTAGGTATTGATTGGTCCATAGTTTCAGTTGGCCATAATCTCAATTGGCCACAACATCACTAAATTCGAAAACTCCGGTGTAGGTGGAAACTAGATGGCAATGCGCATTAGAAAAAATCTTAATGAAACAAACCAATTAAAACGCTGCTACTTTCGCCAACCTAACTCCCTTCTAGTCTTTACTTTAAACAGTGTTTATAAAATTTAGTAACTTATGGTAACTTTTAGTGATGTTGTGGCCAATTGAGATTATGGCCAACTGAAACTATGGACCAATCAATACCTACCGAATTTTGTGTTTTGGACGTAAAATACCTAGTGAATTACACTGTAAAAAATTATCTATCTGGGGAAAATTACGGACGAATCGTAAAATCACTGCGCCTATGGTAAATTTACGTAATTCCGTAAATTTACACTAAGGATGGCATCCCCATACCCCCCACCCATGTGGCCTGTGATGTCACATTGCACAGCCTAAAGGCCTGATTACACGCTTTTAGGAAAATGTCCTTCTTCTCACTCTACCATGTGACTATCCCATAAGTTTGTCACATTTTCGCACATTTTCCACTTTGCACTCGGAAAATATGCGAGAATGAGACAAACTTATGGGATAGTCCCATGGTAGAGTGAGAAGAAGAACATTTTCCTAAAAGCGTGTAATCAGGCCTTAATGGACCGCTAGTCCTGTGGAGAAAATGGAAATAGGCTTTAGAGAGAGAAAAAAGTGTGAGAGGAAAACTTGTCTCTTTCTACATAAAGCTTAGGGTGAAATACTGAGTGAAATCCCATGCAGGCGTGAAATGCAAAGCGCAAAACGAACAGCCAAAGATAGAGAATCTTTGAGAAGACAGAAATCTAAAAGTGTTTTACAATTGGCTGTTCATTTTACGCTTTGCGTTTTGCACCCACATGGGACGGCACCTTTATTGCTGGAGATAAATCTTGACCATCTTGGATCAGATAATCTAGATATATCAGAACCAATCAGCTTTACCTAGAAAGAGACAGGTTTTCCTCTCACGTTTTTTTTCTCTCTCTAAAGCCTATTTCCATTGTCCCCACAGCGCTAGCGGTCCATTTCTATATGTAGATGTATAATGGTCTGTCCACAATAGGCGGATTTCAATCGTCGCTTCCCTAATGGTGCCGTCCTATGGTAGCAGAAAACGCAAAGCAGAAAGCAGAAAATCATAAGAGTGAAGGAGACAGGCAGATTTTCTTTCTCTTTTACTCTAATGATTTTCTGCTTTCTGCTTTGCGTTTTCTGCTACCATAGGACGGCATCTTAAGGCTTAACGCAAGCTGAAGCGCCGGCACTAACGCCAGATGCGCGCGCATCGTATTGCCAACAGTCGTGTATTTTCCGATGTTTACATTCTGTCGTTCCGGTAATTCAGATGTAAAATGACGACTATTGTTTTCATTGTGCATGTCAATGACGACTATTGTTTAAATTGTGCATGTCAATCAATCAACAAAAATCATTAATAAGCAAAATCATGTCAATCAACAATGGAATGTGAACATAGGAAAATACACGACAGTTGGCAACACGATGCGCGCGCATCTGGCGTTAGTGCCGGCACTGCCGGCGCTTCAGCTAGCGTTAAGCCTTAGTGAAGCGACGATTGACCATAACCTGGATTTATGTTCTCGAGAATTTAAGAACTCTACCAATAGCAATAGTAAAATTCCTTTTCTCTATAGTCACATCAATTGCGCATGCGTCACATCAAATACAAATACAGCCAATCAGATGCCGATCGCAACGCATGTGCAGTAGTTATCAAGTGTTAATTGTGAAATATTCTGTTTACTATTGGGAACGAAATGTCTTTATTATTTGGAATAAGTTACTATTGGGAACATTAGTATTGGGGAAGTTGAGTTCCCAATAGTAACATGTTCCAAGTAGTAAAGACATTTCGTTCCCAATAGTAAACAGAATATTTCAAAATTAACACTTGATAACTACTGCACATGCGTTGCGCTCGGCATCTGATTGGCTGTATCTGTATTTGATGTGACGCATGCGCAATTGATGTGAAATTTGAGGAAAGGAATTTGTTTACTATTGGGAACGACTCTGGTTTTGACTTCTTTACTATAGAGGAAGTCGAGTGTACTTAAGAGTTTTTAAAATAAGATCCCATTAAAAGTTCCCGCCAATGGAAACGTTTTTAAAACATTTTCCGACTTAAGGCCTGATTACACGCTTTTAGGAAAATGTCCTTCTTCTCACTCTACCATGTGAATAGTATATAAGTTTGTCTCATTCCACATTTTCCACACATTTTACCCGGAAAATGTGCAAAAATGAGACAAACTTATGAGATAGTCACATGGTAGAGTGAGAAGAAGGACATTTTCCTAAAAGCGTGTAATCAGGCCTTTAGAAAAATTAGGTGTGAGGGTGGCATCCCATGGATCCGGAAATGCGTTGCGTTTTTGCGCAAAACCATGAGAGTGAGGCTGTCGTCCCATGATTGCGTTTTGCGTTGCGTCATAATGAGACAGAAAGAGACAGAAGTATACTTTTGTCTTCTTTTCTCTCATTATGACGCAACGCAAAACGCAATCATGGGACGCCAGCCTGAGAGATATAGTAGTGATGGTGCGTCTCTCTCACTCTCATGGTTTTACGCCAAAACGCAACGCATTCCGGATCCATGCGACGCGTCCCTGAATGGATATTTCTTATGGTGCGTTTACATCTCGGCCGGCCCGACCGGTGCAGGCAGAAAGTACCATTAGCGTTGGTCGGCCGACGACCGGAATACAAAAGGTGTGAAGGCGCCTTTACTGTCCTCTAGTTTTAAGTTTTCAGATTCAGATTCTTCTTGGCTCTTGACTTGGAAAGTTCGTTCTCTCCCAAGTTCGACAAGAGTTCAAGCGCGATATTTAAAGGTGCTTTCATGCCTCTGCAAGCTAGCGATATATCGAACCTATGCAGAACTTGATTGGTTCTTTCCCATGGATCCTTAATGTCATCAAGAGAATTAGTCAATCAATTTCTGGGTAGGTATACAATCGAACAAAATCTCGATTGACCAAGATTCCATTTGGCCAAAAAATGGTATAGTTTGTGCTGATGAGAAAAAGTGTTATGAAGACGGTCGTGCTAGTGCTCTCAAACGGGGCTACCTGCGCGCGCAGCACGTGTTTGCTTACCGGTGGAGAAATTCTTCTATTGGTCCGTTTAATTCGATTTTGAATCGCGCGCCAAATTACAGTCAATTGCAGAATTTCTCTAGCAGGAAGCCAACACGTGCTGCGCGCGCAGGTAGTCCCGTTTGAGAGCACTGGCACGACCGTCTTCATAACACTTTTTCTCATCAGCACAAACTATACCATTTTTTGGCCAAATGGAATCTTGGTCAATCGAGATTTTGTTCGATTGTATACCTACCCAATTTCTGCATAGGTTCGATATATCGCTTGCTTGCAGAGGCATGAAAGCACCTTTAGATTTCTCTATCGTTACTTTAAAGTAAACACAGTCTTCAATTTACCTTTGTAGTTTTAATTCACCCCGAGAACTTTCCAAGTTTATCTTCATAAGCTAACCGATGGACAGTCATTTTAAAATAATTCGCGCCTTTTTCTAAAAGTACTAATACGAACTAATACGAACTCATAGACGGCCCTGAGGTCGTCACAGCCGAAGCACGGCAGCGCCTCCAGTGGATTAGTTCAAGGGACGTCATAATTGGAAGTATATATTTTCAGCCATTTTCATGCCTATCGGATACATAGGACTGGTAGTGTCAGCCATCAGCTGTTAAAAGTATTAAGTCGTACAAGTTGAATGCATTGTGAGGGATTGTGAGTTCGTGTGCCCGTGACTTGTGTTAAGGTGTAGGTAAAGGTAAAGTTGAGTTGAGTGTGTGTTGGATCGTGTCGTTATCGTGTTCGTCAAACTAAACAGCCTGCAGTTTTCGTTCATTGTATCTCATTATTCCTTTGTTTATTTCGGGCAGAAATTTCTTTCATCGATTACCGTAAAGTGAACGAATTTACAGAAAAAGAAAAACGTACATCAGCTCGAGTAAAACACGAACGAGCAGGAACTTGGAAATTGTTGAATTTAATGTTACAAAATCTCGAGGCAGAGCCAGTTACATAGTTGTTGCGAGTAGTGACGAGTGTCTGTCAATTCTGTCAAAGTCTTGTGAACATAAAAGCGTCTGTGCGTTTTATCGATTGTGTACATTGTGCGTTTCGTGCGTTTGAAGTGAACTGAGCTAACTTTCTGGTAATTTTTCTTCGTTTTTGTTTCGCAGTCTGGAAAAGTAAGCTGCACTTTTTTTTAAGGTAAAAACGGTGTGGAACTGTAATGATGGCGCAGCCAACGAGTAGCGCCGTCAGGGCTTTAGCACTTGAATACAAAAGTCTCCAAGACGAGCCCGTCGAGGGTTTCCGTGTGAAACTCAACGAGGACAACATGTTCGAGTGGGAAGTGGCGATTTTTGGACCACCAGACACTTTATACCAAGGCGGCTATTTTAAGGTCTGTTCATTTCACATTTCACACTTTGTGCTTTTCTAGTCAACAAAACAATGCAGTAATGACAGTTTTCCAAGGGACAATATCAACAACAAAACCTAATTCTCGAATGTGAAAAAATACTGAAAAAATAATTCCTGAATATTCAAATTTTCGAAAAATACAGGTTTCCGAATAATAATAATATTACAGAAAATTTTTATTTACGAAATATAAAATAGCCGAATTTTAAAATTCCTGGAAATAAACAATTTTTTTATACGTTAAAAATTCTTGTTTAAAACACGTGTTCAATACTTTTTAAAAAATCCTATATTAAAAGAGAGATGTTACCAATATATCGAACACATTGTTGTCGAAAACCGGATTGATTCCTTTGGAAATTGCGCAAATTTATGTGCTTGTAGCGAATTTTTGAAAACTACTATCTTCAGACTATTTCGTTGTCAACAGATTATATTGTCGAAATTCCTCCTTTTATAAGTTACTTTTAGTGTGAAGATTCGATTGATATAATCATTTTTGCTTCCCCATGGAGGAAGCTTTGTAATGGTGACAAAATCCAGTTTCCCAAAAAAGGTTTTTTTGAACATATTTCAAGGGCAATATATATAATATGATGATCTGAAAAAATGTCCGGATGTATGTGTGTGTGTGTGTGTGTGTGTGTGTGTGTGTGTGTCACGATCCAGCAATTTCTTGAAAACGCGTAGAGATAAATTGATGAAATTTTGCATAGTTATTGCACTATATACCTAGTTGAATTTCTTACAAGGGTTTAACAAAACATTTAATTTTACAAGTTTTATATACTTTTATAATTTTCGTAAAATTCAAATATGAAGATTCCTTTCATCGAGACGAATCGATTAACCTATATGATTAATGCATTTCATTAAAAAATAAGGAAGTTATGTTTATTTATAATTTTGAAAGTTAATTTTTCGCTCTATGTTTTCAAATAATCAAAATTTTGAGTTGATGTAAGGAAAATGAATATTCTTTATGTCGAGACGAATCGATTGACCTATATGATTAATGCATTTCATTAAAAATGAGGAAGATATGTTTATTTATAATTTTGAAAGTTAATTTTTCGCTCTATGTTTTCAAATAATCAAAATTTTGAGTTCACGTAAGGAAATTGAATATTCTTTATGTCGAGATGAATCGATTGACCTGTAAGATTAATTCATTTAATTGAAAAATAAGAAAGTTATGGTTAATTGTATTTAAAAAAAAAATAATTTTTCGACTATAATTTCTGAAATAATTTATATTTAAAGCTGATGTAAAGAAAATGAAGATTCTTTGGGTCTAGACGAATCGATTGATCTATAAGATTAATTCATTTCATTGAAAAATAAGAAAGTTATGCTTTACTGCACGAAAAAAAAAAGTTCTTTACATTTTACAGAACTAGTTCTATAGTCGGGGATAGCAGCGAATCTTGAACGAATTTAATAGATTTTATATAACTTTCAGTATTTAATGTAGAACAGTTCCAGGTTAACTCTACAAAAGTTCTGTAAAATTTATATTGAAGTCCGATTGAAAAAAGTTCAATAAAATATAAAGAGAAATTCCTGAAAAAATGTTGAAAAGTTTCGTAGAAATTACATTTGAGATATTGAGAGTTTGTGATGAGACCATTATAAAGTCTAAATACCTCAATTCAGTGAAATGTATAGAAAAGTTCTTGAAAAAATGTTGAAGAGTCTCATAGAAATTCGATTTGAGTTATTGAGTATTTATGAACTACTTGAATGTAAGATTTCTAGAACTGAGTTCTAGAAAATGAGCTGCGCAGTCGTTACTAGCGCAGGTAGCGAAATTCTCCGCGTCCCTCGCCGCCTCGCCCCCCGGTTTTCTTTATGCGTCTTTATAACGGTTTTTACTTTACGCTTTTCACATGCGTTCACGTGTAAAAAAAGTTTTGATCAAAGTATTAATTTGACATACGGCCCTGCACAGCTGTAGCTTATATCTTAGATTTTTTTTTTGTATATGGCATGTTAAGTTAGCTGCGATGCTTTAGGCGTGCGTTAGGAATTAGGAATGTAATGCGAAAGTTGTAGGGTTCGAATCCGCGGCGAATAAGAAAATTTTTCATAGCGTGCGTTTATAAATAGTTTATAAGTAGTGATTGTTTGTGTAGTGGTAAATAATTGTGTACTTAAACATATAAAAGGTATTAGAGTATAATAGTAATAATACGAAACATTATTTTTTTCGTTGCAAAATCGGTTATCGTTTTCTAGAACTGTTCTTTAAAGTTTCAAGACTTTCTCGATATAGACTCTATATTAGCTGGAGTTTTAGATTTTCTAGAACTATTCTACGTTTTTCGTATCCTGCCGTCTGATATATAATACATCACCTCGGTCTTTACATTTTCTAGAACTGTTCTACGTTTTTCATAGAATAGTTCTACAGAATGTAAAACCAAGAAGATTTTAACTTCTAAACAACTTCCCACTGTATCCTCTACTCTAGAACTAGTTCTGTAAAATATAAAGAACTTTTTTTTTCCGTGTGGAATTTTCGAAAATGAATTTTTTGAATATAACTTTTCAAATAATCAAAACATAAAGCTGATTTAAGGGATTATTCTACTTTATACGCTTAAAAAAAAGAGCTATTTTTCAACATTTTTTTTGAGTATGTCAAGAAAGATATGGATATAAATATTTTTAGGTATGATAAAACATGTCTTAAAATACGTAAAAAAATGATTTTTTATTTACTTTATTGCATTGTTATGGTTTTAAACGCGTTTTTCTCAAAACAGCGTTTTTAAAACGGTACCAAGGATTTTATGAAAACTATTCGACCGATCCTTATAAAATTGAAACCACACATTCTACACATATTGAACTAGGTCTGTTGTCTATAATATATTAAAAAATAACATTTATGTAGTTTAATACATGTTTTATCATAACTAAAAATATTTATTTCCATATCGTTTATGATATACTCAAAAAAAGCTCTTTTCTTCAGAATACTTAATGCTTCCTCTATGAGGAAGCAAATCATATTTGCTTACAGGAAGCAAAGTGCTCATTGAATGAGTACAAAAGTTGATACAACTTGACAGCTAGTTTAACATTTGCTTGGGTTGGAAATTGGGGTGCCCACTTGACGTAATTCGTCTCTATAGAAAAATGCAAAAATAATTAGGGGTGCCATTGTGAATTGTGAGCACATTCTCATCTCACTTCGCGCACTTCCATGCGCTTACCAACCTTCATCGCTGTTTTATCGATTTTTCAAGGAAATTCAAAAAGTTGTTATACCAGTCTTATAGGGCGTTCAAAAAGAAACATTTTTCATAACATCAACCATTTTCGAAATAGGGGCACATTTTGAAAGTCTTCAGCACCGCGATTATGAAATATCTCAAAACAAAAATTGTGCTAGGTTGCAAAACGTAGGGTATTTCCGAAAATATGACAGATGAGCAAAATTGTCATAAGACAATCTTGTTGTGCTCGCAGAGCACAACTCAACACAAAATTTTCATTTTGAAATTTTGATTTTTGTCAATTTGCGGGACATTAGTATTTTCAGGTCCCAAAAAAATCGGTTATTTTCGAAAATATGAGAGTTAGGAAAAATTGTCATAAGACAATCTTGTTATTCTCGCTGAGCACTACTCAGCACAAAATTTTTATTTCGAAATTTTGGTTTTTAAAGATTTGCGGAAAATAAGTATTTTTAAGTTCCCAAAAAGTGGGGTATTTCTGAGTATTTTCGAATTTAGTTCACGGCAAGTCCTTCGCAAGTAACCTAGCACAATTTTTTTTTGAGATATTTCAAAATGGCGGTGTTGAAGACTTTTTAAAAATGTACCTCTATTTCGAAAATGGTTAGTTATGAATTTTTGGTTTGCGGAAAAATTTTCTGCTTCCTTCAGTGAACTCAGTAAAATTTTTTTATTTCGGGATAACAAAATGGCAGTGCTGGCTCAAAAATTTTATTTTGTCCATTTTGGCTCTAATGTTGATTTTTCAAAAAAATCTTTTGCAGCACAATAGATCACAAAGTGAGCACAATTCAGTAAAAAATTATTTTTGAGTAAATCAAATATAGCGGTGCCAACTTTCTGGACATAATATATTCTTTGATGAGAATGTAATAATTATGAGTAAATTGTAATCTTGCAATAATCCCCCTCGTAGTAACTAGGTCGTGAAAATGTCTGTCGATCGAATGGACCATATTGAATGAAATGAGGTCATCGCTTTCTGGAATTGAGGTCATCGTTTTCTGGAATTGAGGTCAACATTTTCGGTCGCTTGGCACTTTGTTTATTAAAGACTCAATAAAGATGTTTCATCTAGTTCTAGTAGTAGATCTACAAGGTTTAAATAAAAGAAATATTTATTTTCAAAACCTATTTTATATAAAACGAATTTTCCAGCTTCAAAGCAAAATGGACATTCTTAATTATCAGTCGATGATCTGAACTACTTTATTACTGGAAACAAAAACTAGGTTAACTCTAGGGGCGATCCCAGAGGATGGGTGGAAGATTTGGGTCATAACCAGGGGCGGCGTAACATTGGTTGTCTGTCTTTATTGCTTATTAAGTGTTGTAAATGTAAACAAATGAGAGCAACCGATACACTCATATGTGGAAAAACGTCAATTGTTTTTCACATATAAATGTCTCGTTTGCTCTCATTTGTTTACATTTACGGCTCTTAATGAGCAATAAATACAGACAAACAATGTTCCGCCGGCCCTGGCCATGACCAAGTCGCGATCAATATAGCGTCCTGTTGGCGAAGCTTCACTGAAGTCTGCACTAGCTCTAACGTTGAAAACTAAATTTGTTTCTAGTGGGCAATTTGATCGAGAATCCTATGCGGAAGTTGTCGTCATTCATCTTGACAAATGTGCGTTTCTCCTATCTTAAAAGACACAAGTCAAAACAAAGATTCTTTATCTAAATCAATCAGACCCAATTCGAAGTGAAAACAATTTTTATTCGAATCAATTCGAAGTTCAAGCAAAAACTACTCTCCGAATCAATCCGATACAAAAAGATGTCAAAAGCTAAATTTCTATCTGATCTAATCCGATTTTAATATCAAAATTCCTATGCGAGTCAATCTGAGACAATTTTAAAGCAAATATGGAAGTAAACAGATTGAAACTTTATCCGTTTTAATCCGTCATATATCCGTAAGTATCCGTTTTAATACTTTTTTAATACTCGGCAATCCGTTTGAATCCTCTGGCTATCCATCTATCTGTTTGAATCATAATCTTATCCTATGTCACTATTCGTTTTAATCCTGTTGTATCCGTTTTTATGCATTTTTTATCTGCGACTCAATCCTTACCTATCTACTAGCTACTTAGACTTGATCCTGTCACCTATCACGGATTACAAATTTATCCGTTTGAATCGTTACTTATTCTCTTTAATCCTTTCTTCACAAAATATTTTTCCTATCCGTTTCAGTCTATGATTTTCTATCCGCTAACCTATTATTTTCTATCTTCGACCTATTTAAATTTTTTGCTAACTATGACGGATAGAATAACATCTGTCATGTGGAGAACATTCATGAGAATAAATATTGACTGACATGGATAAGTATCGCATCCATGCTTGAATAAAGAGTGTCAAAGTAGGTTGTGGATAGACAAGGATAGAGCCGCGGATAAAGAATCATAGAGTAGAACGGATATGGAATACATTTTTTTCAAAAAGGATTGAAGAAGATATGTAATGATTCAAACAAATAGGTATTCTATCCGTCATAGTTAAGAAGAAATTTTAAGTTGGTCGCGGATAGAAAAGGATAGCATGGAGGATTGAAACGGATAGGAAATTGCACCACAAATTCCGCGAGGTAGCGCCCCACCACTTTCTTCCGAAAACAACACAATCTAGTGCGGAGATATATTCGGACGTTCGGTTTCAAGCGGCATAAAGTTCCGGGTCAACTGCAGCGCAGTGGTGCTTCTTCTGTGGCGACTCCAGCAGCGCTTGAGTGCAGCTGCCTTGTTGTCACGAATTTGCATTAGTCTTCGCTAAGGATACACCCGGATATACATTTTTTTTATTCAAACTCATATGCGATTCAAAAGGATAGACGCGGATAGATTATTTTTATTTGAATGAAAAAGGATACATAAGGATAGAATATTTTTCGATGAAGACGGATTAAAATGGATAAATAGGATACCATTTCACAGATAGATAAGAATAAACAAGTTAGGATTAAAACGGATAGGGGCGGATTATATTCCACTTCACGTAATGAAAATGATTCAAACGGATAAAGATTTAAAAATCTAATAACGGATAGAACATTAGAAACGGTTAGATAGAACGGATAGAAAAGGATGAAAAGTTTACATTCAAACGGATAAAAAATTTCTATCCGTTTACTTCCAGCAGGGAAACTAAAACTTTTATTTGAATTAATACAATTTTAATTTTAAAAAATTCCTCCCCAACAGTCTGATGTTAAAAAAAATAAAACCTAAATTCCTATCTGAATTAATTCAATCCAAAAAGAAGTCAAAAGCAAAATTTCTATTTGAATCCATCCAGGGAAATTCGAAGTCAAACCAGAGTTCCTATCCGAATCAATTCCATCCCATTCGAGGTACGTTTAAAGAAGTTTATTTTAATCAATCCCAGTCAATAAAATGTAAATTAAGAATTCAGGAGAAGTTCAAAGGTATTCAAAATAATTTAGAAAAATTCAAATCTAGATTAGAAGAATTTTCCGGATGAGTCTCGGATTGACTGGAATTGAAAATTAGTATTGATTCAGATTGAAAAGTTGTTTCGGATTAACTTCAAATTTATTTGGATCGATCCGAATTAAAAGAATTTAACGGGTGAGCTTCGGATTCATTTGGTACGAAAGTTTGAATTGAGTCGGATTGAAAAGTTTAGTGCGAAAAATGGGTAGAATAAAAAAAAAATATATTTTCTTTTTTATTGCAGGCACACATGAAGTTTCCACCAGATTATCCTTACAGTCCACCAAGCATTCGCTTTAAGACGAAAGTTTGGCATCCTAATGTGTATGAGGTGAGTGACGATACAATTTATTAATATTATTGTTATTATTAAATTGCAAATACACGCAAACCTCGAGACACCGGCCTTTTCGTGCATGATCTGAATTTGCCGTGAATCACTTCCTAGAATCTCCATGACGTAAACAGTCAGGGTCGTATAAACCAGTGTATCCAACACGGGCTCCACCTTATATTGCGTACACATTATCTTTTATGTTTAAAAGATATTTTCAAATATCTTTTTAAATCTTCTGATTCCGATTTTTTTGTGATTCATGACTGTCAGGAATATCTACCGGGCTCAAAAAAATCAAAAGAAATTTAAATCCAAAAATCTGTTTTTGAGATCCCAGTGGCACAAAAACATTAAAGTCCTGAGAACGTTCTAAAGACGTTCCTAGGACGTTTGTGTCAGTCCAATTGACGTCCTAAAGACGTCCCATGTTCCACGGAGAGAAATTTATAGTAGCTCTCACCCTAGCAAGAGTAAGATCTACTGAACGGAGTAGTAAATAATGGACAGACTAAGCTAGCGGTTGGATTTACTAAACGCTTGTTTAGTAAATCCTATTACTACTCACTTCTTCTTCTGCGCGCATTTCAATGCACAAGCGTTGGTTTTATACGTGACTACTAGGTAGTCCTTGTATATATCAACCATGATCCGGTAGGGAGTGAGTCAACTTCTGGTCATCTGAAACAGATTTAAAAGGTGCCGCGGATATTACTACTCACAGTAACGTAGAGCCTACTGCGCATGCGGTTGCGTAGACGATTCTTGTTTAGTAGAACATACGAAGGGGGAATGTAGTTTCTACTGCATAAGCGGTCTCATGAACTATTTTTGTTTAGTAGAATATACGTAGCCAGAATGTAGTTCCTACTACGTAAGCGATATTTATTTAGTAAAATCTACTCGGGGCAAAGTAAATGCAACCTCTTTGGATCGTATTTTTTACCTTAAGTCTAATTATTATACTAAAATAAATATCAATTATTTTTAATTAAGCCTTACTTAATAATTAATTATAGATTAATTATTAAGTAATTTTTCAATTAAAAATAATTAATCATTATTTATTACATAATTTATTGGTCAATATGCTGTTAAAAATAAAATACATTTAGTAAGAATAAAATATATTTATATTTTGATCCAGAATTACATACAAATATATTATACAAAATTTTAGAATAAATTATAAAGCATGTCTGAGTGACAAAATATCTCGTCCGTCATTTAAACAATGATGTATAGCTAAATAGGGAGACATCAAATTCTCAGCCAAACAACATATCTTTTTCTAAGAGGTGATCACTTCATAGGCATGCAACTCTTCAATGAAAGATTTTAATAAAATTTTTTGACAGGCAAAAAGGACACGTTCTTCTTCATTTGTGAAGATATTCAAAATTTTTCCAAATTCTACGAAGCCTTCAGGATTGATATCAATAACTAAAAATGAACAAACTTTATACTTAGTTCCATTGATTTTTACCCATGAAACATCTAAGCAAGGTCCTGAAAAGTTTTTAGGAACAGATTCCTGAAATACACTTAAATGAAGAATTAATGATACGGTGTCCAGGTTATCACCATCTCCCAACTCAAATTCAGGTGATAAGCCACACTTGGCAATAAGGCGATAGCACAATCGCAGTTGCTCCTTAAGGGCAATAATGTGACAAGGATTTTCTCTTGAGGTTGTTGATGTAGAAATATATTTTAATTCTCTATGCTTTGACTCATATCGTAATAGACTAAGATGAGACAAAGGACCAGATATTCGCATAATCTGTGAGTAATGTTATGAAACTTTGGCTTTAACGTATCGTTAAATAATTTTAGATACAAATTATGATGCTGGTTCACGAGAGAATCAAATACGTCAATGATTTCTCTTCTGAGGGATTTCGCGAAACAAATATCCATGATTTGTCTCAATAAGAAGAATAACTGCCAGATTTCCTGTTTCATGTCAATGCCATTTTCAACTAAATTCTCAACAAGCATAGGAAATATTAAAATGAAGGTGTGCATTTCACTTGCAGACATGGACAACTTCTTCTTATTCACCTCATCATACCTCAGAAGGGGGGGGCTTGTTACTAAAACCATTTTTTTCATAATTAAATGATTTAATTTTTGCATTCAATCTATCAAGATTTAAGGTTTTATTCCGCCCACAAATGAGATAATGCAAAGTTTGTTGCATGACATATCTACAGACTCCTTCGAGCAGATCATGGGCTATATTATAAAAGAAATTTTCTACCACGTGAAAAGATTTAACGAGGTTCCAAATTGAATTTTCTTTAACGCCGGTTTGCTTTTGTTGATGAAAACCGTCTTTTTCATATTGCTCGCGTGTTCGAATAAGCTCGTCTCGAAGAGGGAAGTTTTGTTGAGATTGGTGTTTTGTCATTTTACACAACCTACAATAAAAATTCGCATTGGGACCTTCCATGAAACCAGCGGCACTGTTGAGTGCCTCGTTGTCGCCTAACAGTAAACCTAATGCAAAATACACTTTTTTAAGTTTCCCGTCAATATTCAATTCAATTCCCTCACGCGAAAGAAAATTTAATTCATCAACAATTATTTTGAAAATAGCATCATTTCCCTCTGAAGATGTTTTTCTATCATTTGCGTTAAATAGGGCAGTAGTAAAAATATTTTCTACTCTTGAACGATATTCAGGAGGCAAGCAAGGTATTGAGAAGTAAACAGCACCTAATTTATTTACCCCTGCATGGAGGTATATTGAAAATCATCATAGTAAATAAATACTGGCAAAACAAACTGATCCTCGAATTCTTTTAATTTTTCTTCCCATAATTTACCTTGTACGAAGTTAGAATAAATGCCCACTTTCTTCTCTGGTTCAAGATATGATAAATATTCGAGAGTTTTACTCATAACTTGTGACAAAGAGAAAAATTGTGTCAGGACTTCTCGTATTGGGATGAATTCTGCTGTGACACTGCTTCTATCTTGAATTACCCTATTTTCGTATAAAACGTTATCTAAACTACCCCCAACAACATAATCACGAGCCTTGATGAAATGGTTTGTCTGCTCAATAACTTTCATTCTGCGATATTCAGTAGATAAAGTGTTTGTAAAAGTTTTCATGACTGCATTTCTAACTTTTTCGAAACAACTTTTATAGTCTGTGGCATCATTTTCCATTTTGAAACAAAGCTTGATTGTCGTGAGTATATCGTCTATTAAATCACCTACGTTTTCTAGTACTTCTTGTGCGTGATTTCGAGGTAGTTTAGGGTTAGCGTAAACCTCACAGATGAGATTCAAAGCTAGAGATTGAATATGATTTTCAATCTCTGTTAAGCTTGGAATTGCTGAAGCGTCTGATGTTTCCAAAACATTTCTATCATCAGATATTGCAGGGACATATTCTAAATTAGACGGACCCGCAACGTCTACACTTAACTTTTCAGGACCTTGGCTCAAAGTGTCAGTGTCAGAAGGATTAACTTTATGAAAAATTATGAGGTGCCTACGAAACTCTCTCCAACCTTTAAAGGTTCGGTAGCAATTTGTCTCCTTACATTTGAAAGAATCATTGTAATTCGTGTGTACTATTCTTAAATGTAATTTTAAGAAATTGATAGAGAGCTTGTTCTCTCCGCAAATGGTACATCGAGGCATTTTTAACAATTTTTTTCAAAGCAAACTTGAAATTAGAAATAAAATAACTATAACACATGTCGCTCTATCTTATAAACGTTCGCGTTTTAAAAAAAAGATGTAAGTAGAAAGAAAATTATTATGGCACAAGTAGATCAACAAAAAATCACAAAATGCATTAGAGCTTCTACTACACTGCACACTGAGTCCCATTCTATATACAGATCGTATATTACCCTTTGGAATAGCAGCCACGTTGAAAAACTCTGCTGCTGATAAACTGCATGTAGTGCGTGGATAGCCTTAAACGTTTGGTCAACTGCGTGTAACGGAGAAGCTACTCGAAACTGCACACCATCAAGACAAATATAGAAGTCCGTGATATTATCGATGTCGGTTCCCACAATAATTGCGAAAGGCAAGACATGCAGGTTGTTGATGTGAGCTCTTTGATTTATCCTATCAATTTCCGCATCACATGAATCTATAACCTATAATAAATATATATAAAAAAATTAAATAAGTATAATATGAAAAACTATATTTATTAAACTATATTTACCTTCACATGTAGTATAAAACCTTCTGCAATTTCTTCTGCATTGGCTACCCATTTTTTCGTGAGTCGCTTAGATTTTTGGATATTCGTTACTAGCTTGCAGAATTCCAAAAGAATACTGGCATCGCTAGAAGCTGAAAAGAAATAAACAACATACATATTCACTTCTTCTGTATTTATATTGTAAGTAAAAAAAGCTATATATACAGTATGAAATTACCTGTTGCTTCAAAAAAGGGTACTTATTGAAATAGCTGTTAAGTACACAGTTTCCGGATCTTCTAATGAAAACGTTGCACTGCAGCTGATCACGGAGCAAAAGATTGAAACGGTATGGAGCAGTTTCATTCCACTTATTTGAGAGGTTATTTGTGATTTCTAGCTGGCCTTCTAACCAGAGGAGAGTTCCCGTCAGTGACTGGTATTTCCACAACTAGAAGTATTACAAAAAAATCATTTTTTAGCCAACATTCCATTATCTTGAGATATTTTCGATTTTAAAGTCCTGATACTCACTTGGCAATGACTACAGTTCGTCTTCTTTTGCCAACCTCCGTCGAATACGTGTTCCCTCGCGGAGTAAAACTTTACAAATATTATTGTACTTCCACCATAATTTTCCTTGTGCGTTATGCTTTTTGACTACCTTTTCATTGACCCTTTTCGAGGAATAGGGGATGAAGTAAATGCCCTAAAAGAATGAAAAATAATTTTAAAAAATGTTGAAGCTACAAAATAATTCTATATTTTCTATATGATTGGATACAGTTCTTACTTTTTTTTTATTAGAGAAAACCTCTTCGATATTCCTTGCCAGTCCTTACAGCCGCAAACTACTAATCCTAAAAACAAACAAAAATTTTACACGTAAAAATCTTCATTAAAATGAATAAAAAAGTTTCATATAGTAAGTGCGAAAAACTAATGTGTAAAATTATTTAAAAAACTAACACAAGAAAAATTTTAACTTACTCCGTATTCGAAGTCTTTAATTCATTATTAATAATGATTTCTGCGAGTAAATTTTGATGGGTCACATCCAACCTCTGCTTCTCAAATGGTTTTGGTGAAATCTTCGAACCAAAATAATTGTTCAAAATTCTTTCTCCTTTGGGACATTTTAGATACTCCAAAACAGGGCTCTATAGAAAATAAATCAATATATGCCATTTGTTATGGTTGCCAAATGTCCTTCGTTGGAAGGATTTGTCCTTCTTTTTAGTCCTTTTCTTCTTTTTAATCCTTTAATTTTATTAATTTTTAGCGCTTTTGTGCATCTCAGTCCACTTTTTTCCTCAAGTGCTGTTTTGATACGAATTTATTATAATTGTTAACTTTATCAAGGCCGTAGACATAAATCGTGTGTCTTTCTTCAATGCTTGGAAAACAAAGGACAAATAGGGGGAATTTGTCCCCCTTTGTCCTTTATTTTCTAAGCATTGAAGAAAGATTACATGATTTCTGGCTACAGTCTTGAAGTTTATTACAGTTTTATTCAGAATAAATTATTCTAAATAAAATAACAATGCGTTAATTAATTTGTTTAATATATATATTTACAGAAGTAGGCTCATCTATCCTCTTGCTGGTGATGTTTTGGGTTTAAGGGCCACGTATTATCGGTACATCAGAAGACGTTTCACTTACGGAAGAAAGCTCTGAAAATTCCTGAACTTTCTCATACAGTTCTTCCTCTTCCAGAACTTCAACAAACGCCTGCAACACGCAAAAATACATTTTTAGAAAAAATTAACTATACCATTTTAATGAATAGATATTTCTTCTCATACATACCTCTCTACCCTTCTTAAAATCTTCAAGCTTGCTTAAAAATTTAAGTCTATCCCCTATTGGAGGAATTAACGTGGCCAGTGACTCAAAATTTAATAGTTGAAGAGTAGGCACGTCAATCTTATTATCTGTTAATAAGGTCATGACAAAAAATGATAAAGTTATGATAAAAAACAATAAGGTTATGACAAAAAACAATAAGGTTATGACAAAAAACGGCGACACTATATAATTGATTAGCATGTTGTATTAAACATTTATCAACAGAGGAAAGTTTAATTAAACCGTGTTTTTAACAAATGAGGAAGCAAAGAAATTACAACTATGATGAAGCAATAAAAAAATTACGAGACAAAATTTTGAAGTTAGCATAAGAAGCACGCGTCCCCCCGCCATTTTTTTTTACTACATAGTTAGAGCTTACCTTTAAACGCTTGCAGATATTCAGAAAAGCCCCAGCTTGAGAGAAGTGGGTCCATAATCGCTTCACCAGAGAGAAACTGAGAGTAAACATGCCCAGAGGAGGCCCAACTATTAGTATAGTGGCGCTTGGGTGGCCAAATTGTGTATCAAGGTCCGAAAGTAGCATAGAAATAAACCAAAATCTAGCCAGTTTCTGCATTACCTGGCCAGACCTGGCTGAAATTGTGCACCTTGCGTACCTACACCCTCACGCACACAGACGAACGATTTTTTGTCGTCCTAGTCGTTTGGTCCCATTGAAGAAACTATACGAATGCATCTTGGAGTGAACCGAGATATTCAATGAAACGCGTTTATACATTCCGGATTTTGATTTTTCGGCAAAAAAAAATTGTGTTCTTGAAACGAGATTTTTATGTTTTACAAGATTTTCGTATTCCTCGATGCTTAAAAATATTAGGTTTATTTTTATTCTAGGTATTCATTGCATTATTGAAATTTTAAAATCTTCTTAGATTTTAAAACCAGATTAAAACTGAATATATATCTCGAATTACTCTTAAAAATATTTTTGCTGTCGCAAAAACCAAAAACCACCTTTCTGATTTCAAGCCTAATAATTTTTTATACTATATCTGAAATACATGTCACGTTTTGGATTTCTAAACCTTGTCTTTTTTTTTTTTACATAAAATACTTTTATCAATTTCTGATGTAGTTACAAAACTTTGATAAGTATTATTTTTTAAATTTATAACTCAACTTTAGAAGTACCTACTGAATTTGAAAGATTTAATTTAGTTTAACAAAAAATATATTTTCAAACCCAACAGAGATAATACAATTACAAATTTAAGTTTTATAAAAGGATAAATATACTGACAATTTTTTACAGTAATATATTAACGCGTATCATTAAATATGATAACACTATGACAATTTGTTTCAATTTCAAATAAAATTCATTAATATATGCTTTTACTAATTATTTTAAAGTTTGCGGTGCTTTTATCAGTTTTTAGTCTTCTATAAAACT
>UCOK01013087.1:0-33460 GCA_900474325.1 Synergus umbraculus
ATATTATATATTATAATATTATTATTATTATTATTATTATTATTATTATTATATAGATCTTGAGATATCATGTACACCAGTTTGAAAAAAGTAGTTTCGAGAAAAACGCGAAAGAAAAAACAATACCAAATCGCGAAAAGCTGGCTAGAACTATAAAATGTTATTAAAATTCTGTTATTCACTGGTTTTTGGGGTCACTGATGAAAAAACCGGTGTCAAAAATTTCAAAAACAAAATGTCGGATCCAATATGGGTCCACTGTGAGTCCGAACTGAACTTGAGTTTCAGTGACGCGCTCACTTCTAATTGTTGTAACTTCGGAAATAGTTTGAATTTTGAAATGATTGAACGCTTAAAATATTCTTAGAAGTATAAACAATTTATCTAAATAAAAAAATAAAAAAACGATTTTTTTAAAATCTCATGGTGGTGTAACCCCTTAATGTTCCTTGATATTCTTTGATGTTCCATAAAATTCATTAAAATTCCACAACCTATCCCTGTATAACCCTTAAACTTACTAAAAATCCTATGAAATCTTATGAAATTCCTTTAAGTTTCGCAAAATAAATTGATATTTCTGAAAATTACTCAAAATTCCTTCAAATTCTTGAAAATCCGATATAATCTCACAAAATCCTTTAAAATTTATGGAAATAAATGTCCATAAATTTCAAAATCCCATAAAATCTTTGATATTCCTTGTTGTTCCATAAAATTGCTTAAAATTCTACAACCTGTCGTTATAACTCAAAAAACTGCTTAAAATCCTATGAAATCTTATCTAATTCCTTTAAATTTCGCAAAATCTATTTATATTTAAAACATTTAAAATCTGTTTAATTTTGCAAATAATGTTCACTAACCCTAGGTAGGTATATATTTTGAAATATTTTTTTTCTTCACTAATCATTTATTTTTTTTATCACCTTAAATTATTTTCTATCTTAATATAACCTTTTTATTAATAATCGTTTTGTCAACGAAAATAGTCTGAAGATAGTTTTCAAATTCGATACATTCACATAAATTTGCGCAATTTCCAAAGGAACCAATCAGGTTTTCGACAACAATGTGTTCGATATATTGGTAACATATCTCTTTTTTAAGATAGAAAATATTTCGAAATCTTTAGAAATCTGAAATCTGTTAAATAAACTTCAAACGCTGTATAATATGACAAAAATGATAGGGTTAGCATAAATTCTAAACTAACATTATATTATAGTGCTAATAAACTGTCACAATAGCAGAAAAATTCACGAATAAAAAATAAGCGATAAGAGAGCACAGAAGTTTTAAAGTGGAAATTCATAAAAAAAGAAAGTTGAAAGTATATTATTTCTTCCTGATTAAAGAACTGTATAAGAGTTTATTTCCAAATGATTTGAAAGGTTTTGAGGTCATCAGAGGCGCGCCAATTCACGAAGTATTATTGATGTAGCAGTTCTATTTAAAGCTCCTGTTAAGCTATTCTTGTCGACGCTTAGTTAAAGATTTTTGCGATAAACTTGAATCAATACACCTTTCTATAGAACAACGTTTTCAAATACTTTGACGTCACAACGCTAATGTTGTTTGGCCTTAAAAAAAACAAACTTCTCATGATTTCAGAATATTGATCACTACATCGCTAAAGACTGAAAAATACCCTAGTAAAAGCTTCGGATTGAAATTCGTTCCGAATCATTCCGGAGATTGTATCCAAACCAAACAGTTTTATTACGATCTAATCTGAAGGAAGTTTTCAATCCGAATCGGCCAATCCGAATTAAACAGAATAAATCCAGTCAATCCAAATGGGTCGATCTTTCAGTCTTTCTGAATGATTCGGTCAATTCGGTTAATCAGGACCTACAATCCGAATTAATTCGGTCTATCCGAATTCGGAATTAATCAAGTCTATCCGAATCAATCCGAATTATACTGAAAAGTTCTGATCAATGTGGATTCATTCGAATTTATTCGGCTTGAACGTTCGGATTAATTCTGATTAATTCGAATTGGTGGATTCATTCGGATTAAAGGCTTGCATTGATTTTGAATGGGCTTCGGTTTAATTCGGATTGAAAACTTCCTTCTGATTAGATCGGAATCAAACTGTTTGGTCTGGATACAAATTTCGGAATGATTCGGAATCAATTTCAATACGAAGTTTTCTCTAGAGTGCCGGGTGTACTTCAAATTGAATTGTAGGTCACGTTCTAATTTCAATAAAAAGATAAAGGTTCAGGATGTTGGAGCCAAGTTCTAGTGTAAAACTACGATTTCTTCATTTTACTTAACAAATATTAAATTTGGAATTTTTTCCCTCTGTAAAATTAATAAATTTTTAACTAGAATTATGCGTACATACCGAGAAAATATCTAACTCAAATATTTTTTAAGTAAAATAAAAATATTCAATTGAAGTTAGATTTTGAATTCTTCGTTTTATGTAAAAAGTATCAAAATTAAATATTTTTTCGCTCTGTATGCAGTCTTATAATTGAATAAAGATTAGCGCTAAAGAGAAAAAAAATATTTATCTATAATTTTCGTTGAGTACAATGGAGAATTGGATTTAGAGTTTGACATTTGGGTCCAATGCCCTTAGGTAAGATGGGTTTTATTATTTAACTTGCAGTTAAATTCTGTGTAAAAGGATACTTTATGGTGCAAGTGATAAGAATAATTTCACTGTGCCACTGCGGATTTTGACTCAATATTATAAAAAAGTTTTATAAAACTTAAAATTACATAAAATTCTCTGACAAAGCTTAAAATTTAAATTTCAAATCATTTAAAAACCTTTAAAATCTTTTAAAATTTTCTAAAAAATAATTTTAAAATTGTTAGTCTTTATAAGAAATGTTTGACAACTAACCGTTCTTTATGTTGCATCTGTTTGAGTAAGTCAGCAAGAGGATCTGTAAGGGGTCTTTCCCCCAGCAGTCTTTGCCGGTCCAAATCACCTTGCATTTGTGTGAATGCATGGTCGCCAAGATTAATTGAAGTCTCCAATTGCGAGCTCAGATCGACGGCTTCATCTACTGAAATAAACAATTCAAGTTTATCAATAAATGTCTATCATTGCTATTAATAAGGGCATGTGGTAATTACCATAAGAGCACATTTAGTTTCCATCTATGTATTTATTTTACATTTATCTCTATTTCATATTGAAGAAGGTAAATGGCCTAATTTTAGAAAAAAATATTTATTATTTCGAACGTAAATTTGAGGAAACTATATTGCTCTTATAGTAAAAGTATCACATGTTTTGAATAGATGAAACATTACCACACTTAATAAGGAAGAGTTCAAATTACAAGTATAACTTCAATGAAAATGTCAGTTTTCTGAATAATCTTAATTTTCATTTACCGACTGTACCTAAGTTAACTTCCTACTATAATTTAAGCCTCACTTGGTTTTGTTTTCAATATAAGTTTTTCATGAAATTGCACACGAAGGGTATGTACTAATTACTATAAGAGCATATTCTGATTGTCCAGTTTTTCTTTCATAGCTTTTTTAAAAAAAAAAAAAAATTAATGTACAGACACTTCACAGTTGTTACGCAAAAGAAACGCCTATGGACAAATTGGTATTCAAAAGCAGTTTCTCAACTGATGAAAAAGTAATTTTTTTTTTTTTAATTAAAAATATTTAAATTTCGCATAAATCTGTGACGACCGATTTTTAGAAAACGATTTTATTTTTTCAATTATTAACAAAAATAAATTTCTTTTAAAGAACCGGTTTTAGAAAAATAATAGATTTATGTGGATTGGCAGGAATTCGTGAATTGATTCACATTAAATTTAAACAATTAATAGACAAAAACCGTTTCTTCATTAAATTCATGAAAGTTAACAAATTATTTATCATTGCATAAATAAATTTTATAAATTTTATTTTATTTTTATTTATTTATTATCTATAGAAGTATTTCTCGGAAACCAGTACTCTTTAAAAAAATTTAATTTTTATTAATTAACGAAAAAAATAAAAAATAAAAAGCGTTTCAAAAATCGATCATGACAGATTTATGCCAAATTTTAATAGTTTCAAATTTAAAAAAGTGTTTTATTCGGTTGGAAATCTTCTTCGAAATATCAATATTTCCACAAAATTATTTTTTTCACTCTTTACCTGTACATACTTCATTTTTAAAAAGAATTATGAATATAGAACAAGAAATTGCCAAATATGAGTACATTTTGCCCAAAACGAAAAATTCGAAGTATAGCCTTAAAATTCAGTGCCTTCATTTCACAAAAAAAAAAGTATTAAAACCAGAAAGTTTTTCGCTCCGAATCCACAACTCTATTTAAGAAATGAATGCCACTCGAACCTACTGAGCGAAAAAATATAAAATTATAATATTTCTTTTTCTAACACGGATCGACCCTATCTTTAAAAAGAGATGTTACCCATATATCGAATACATTGTTGTCAAAAACCTGGTTGGTTTAGAAACTGCGCGAATATGTGTGAATATACAGAATCTGAAAACTATCTTCAGATTATTTTCGTTGTCAAAGCGATTACTAATAAAAAGGTTATATAAAGATATAAAATAATTTAAAGTAATAAAAATAACTATTTTTATGTGAAAAATAAATTATTAGTGGAGCAAAAAAATATCTCACGATATATACCTAAGGTTAGTGACTATATATATTTTGTGGAATTTTAAGTAATTTGAGAAACTTTTAAGAGATTTTTAGGAATTTTACAAAATTTCACTGGATTTTAAGGTATTTTAATAGATTTAATGAGATTTCATGGCACCTTGAATAATATTAAGGAATTTAAAAGGGTTTTACGAATTTTATTGAGATTTTTAAGATGTCAATTTATTTCAGAGAAATTTTAATTAATTTTCAAAGACTTTTCAATATTTCATAGGATATTAAGTTATTTTAACGACTTTTCTGGTTTCATGGGATTTACGAGATTTATTCATTGGATTTTCATTAATTTCAAGGGATTTCATGGAATTTTAAGTAATTTTAAGTGTTATAACGATAGTTTGTGGAGTTTTGATGGAAGTTTATGGAACACCATGGAATATCAAGGGGTATTAAAGTATTAAATTATTTTACGAAATTTTAAGGAATTTCAGCAGATGTTCAAGGATGTTAAGGTCATTTTAAGATATTGTTTAAAGACTTTTAAAGGATATTAAATTATTTTAAGGACTTTCAAGGGAATGCACAAGATTTCATGGGATTGTCAGGAATTCTAAGAGATTTCATGAAATATCATGCAATTTCAGTTGATTTTCAGGAATTTTAAGAGTTTTAATTCCGTCTGGCCAGCGCCACGCAATTTTTCCACGCGGGATGAGACTTCATGGTATTTTTAATAATTTTAAGTAATTTTAACGTATATCAAGTAATTTTACAAAATTTAAAGGTTTTTAAGGGCATGTATTACTTACCCGATCCCTACCTTACCGACATTTTTTTCTCTGTAATGCTACGCCTATATTTATAAAGATATCAAGTTGAAAATTTATAAAATGAAAGAAAATATGCTAATGTATGTTTGTCTGGTATTAAATTTTTGTAAAAATAAAAAAAATTTTATTGAAAAATTTTTTTTTTTAAATGCCAATATTTAGGACCAGACAAACGTACCTTAAGGCTTTAGCTTCAAATATAGAAATTTTCAATGTGGTATCTCAATAAATGTAGACGTAGCGTTACAGAGAAAAAAATGTCGGTAAGGTAGGGATCGGGTAAGTAATACATGCCCTTAACCAGATTTTAAAGGATGTTAAATGGATTTATAATGACTTTTCAGGGGTTTTAAATAATTTAAAGGGACCTTACGAAATTTTATAGGATATTAAGTAATTTTAAGGATTTTGCAAAGAATTGTACGAAACTTATGGAGATTTCTGAAATTAGTCAAGGGATTACAAGTTCCTATATTTAAAAAATTATACATTTCTCAATTATTTTGTATACTCGCAAAAGGTGCGAAAAAACGATGAATTAATCGCGCACGAATCATAATTGCTAGTTTATTTAAATTCCCGGTTATTTCCCTAACTAAAAGGACTTGATTTAAAATGTAAATAAATAATATTATTCAAATTACCATCATTAGCGTGAAGAGTATGCTGTGGATTGTCGATGATTCTGATTTGACGATCAGGAAATTGGGGTTCCCCGTCCATACCTCCTATGTCAGCAGGCAGTTGCCAACACGCGTTTTCCTCTTCTGCAGAAGTTCGTGGAAAGTAGAGCGATAAAAGTACTTCGTAAATTCCTAAGTCGCACGGCTCCAGCACGAAAATGATACAGCTAATAAAATCGCTGTACTGTTCCAAAAATCTCCTCACTGTTCCTGTTTCAAGCAAAAGAAGAGTCTAACTTTCTTGCTCACGGTATTCGTGCTTGGTATTATTCACTCCGCATTTGAATTATTCAAACTGTTTTTCATTTTCTTATGCAAGACTACTTACGTAGGGCTATATGTGCTCCTTCATTTGGTGGGTAATTCCGCTGCACAGAATTAATGACAGGCAATGCAATGCTGCGCAATCCGAGTTCTTTTGCTTTTTGTAGAACATTTCTGAAAACAAAATGGATTAATTTTAAAACTTTAAATATTTTCAAAATGTCAGAGACGAAAAAGAAATTAAGGATAATTAATGGGATAAAACAAACAATTCAGTAAATGGAATAAAATTTCGTTCATTATTTAGTAGTATCTATTTTTCCAACAATTCACCAATGACTTTTCATAATGCGTTCATATTTAATAGGTGGACTAATGAGAACGTCTACTAATTTTCGCCTGCCACATTCTCGGTTATTTCCCGGTTGTAAATTTTAAATATTTTTTTAACAGACTTTTAATAAAGACATAAATAAATATGTTTAAGACAGTCAAAGGTTTCAAAAGATTTCATAGTTCCAATAGATTTATAAAAATTTCAAAAGATTTCAACAGATATTAACCAATACCAAAATATTTTTAGGAATTTTAAGGGATATTAAAAATTTTCTAGGATGTTGTCAGCAAATTTTTTTTTTATTTTAAATACGATTCCTAATTCGAATTTTTATCCTGAATTTATTTCTGTTTCTGATTATCTGCCGGTTATTTATGGACTTTCCCGATTTTCCTGGTTAGTGCAGACATCCTAATTAATGAATTGAGTCCATATCAAAGATTGTGTGATCTTTCATTGATGAAAACTATTTAGTCAATGGAATAAAGGTCTTGTTAATTATTTTACCTATAACAGCAATGTAAAGTATTTTCAGCTGCAGTTTGATATTTGGTATTGTATAGTGGCCCCACTGTATGAATGATAAAACGAGCCGGCAAACCATGACCATGTGTTATTCTTACTTCACCAGTTCTGCATTCTGTAAATAATGAAAAATATCATTATAAGTCTTAAAAATATCATAAAACATTATAAGTCTTAAGTTTAAAATTTTTGATTCAAAAGTAGACCAAAGCATTACACAATGCAAAAACAATTGACATCTACGTAGGAGTATGTGAATGTAGCTGTAATTTTTCAATTGTTTTTCAATTATGAAAAACTTTGATCCACTTTTCAATAAAAATTTGACACCTTGGGATTTAGTGTGTTGAAATTGAGCTAGAAATGTATAAATGTTTCTCTTTCAAGGATAATGCAAAATAATTAGTATTGAGGGATCGAGTACCTCTAATTGTATTGTGGTTAAAAATAGGATATCGTAAACATATTCCAATCAATGAATTAGATTGTACTTCATTTTGTTGATTTTTGTGCAAGGTATATATTTTTACCTAAGTGACCTTATTAAAGATGAGCGATTAGTCGATCGGGCATGTGAACATTGAACACTCGTGATATTTGCCAAGATATGGGTCATTGTCACAAAGTTTAAGTTTTGATGTTTGTACTTATCTAAATATTATTTACTAAATTCTATTCAAAAAATTAAATTAATCGCATGTATTATTTATCATACTTTCTATCTAAATTATCTAATTTAAATAACCCGGAATTTTTCTACAATTTTTTTGAAAAAGTAAAAATTTTAGAAAAAAATCCGGTTTATCTAAATTTGCTCATATGGTAAGTACCACGTGCTCTTAAAAATATTTTTTAATAAAAATTATTCAATAAAATGTTAATATTTCGTTCAAAATGGCGTTTCTCTACTGCAGAATAAGAAATTAAATGAATTATTGAGATCGTTCACGAAGTATATGACGGATTTCATGTCAGCAAATGTATCTTCTCACTATAAAATGTGACTTTGTCTGTTCGAACTCAAGTTTGGGCAAAATGTAGTCCTACTAGTCGGTAGTTTGTGGGAAAAAATTTTGCTGATTGAGCAAATATTTACTGAAGAGGAGGGAGTGTTTATAGGTTTTGTGCCGATACCATCTATTTCGCATACTTGTGACTCTAAATAGCAATACAAAATTTTTTGCACACTACAGTTTTAATAGATTTTTTCACGCCATCTCGATTGACCTTAACCACTTTTTCAAAAAATAAGTATTTGACCTATAAAAGTGAAGTTTAAAACTAAATTTTACTTTTTCTTGAGTTAGAACCTCGATAATTCATTAAAATAAAGCGTACCTACTCCAGTATGCTCATCACTAGGGTGGTTCAAAAATGCATGGCAAAAATTTTTTTGATGCTAGAGAGTCTCGATCTCCAAAATTTGATTCGAAATCCGAAAAAAGAAAGGTCATATATTTTTTTTAATTTTGATTTTAACACATGCCAGTTTTGACTTGAAGTTTCCCATGTAAATTGCATGGGGAAAAATCACTTTTTGGAGTTTTTGGAATAATTTATCAAGGTTTCAAAAAATTTTACGGGAGATTATAGAGGCAAATAATTTCATGTATCACACATATGGGTTTGACACCCCTAACACCCTCACGGTGCCTTGAATACTAGGTACTTTTTGCATAAAACGAAAAATTCAAAATCTGACCACAAATTACGGATAGGGCGTGACTTTCATATTCATCTTTTTATAATAGGAATATAGTTTTATAAGAATAAAACTGAGCTTTCTTTTAAGACAAAAAAATAAGCAAAAAAAACCTGTTTTACCTCGATAAAAAGTCAAATTTAGTTTTAACCTTTATTTTTGAAGATAAAATATTAATGTTTTTAAGCAATGCTTACAACCAATCGAAAAGGACGGGGAAAAAATCAAAAAAAATCTATTGAAACTGTAATGTGCTAAAACTTTCTTAATGCTATTCAAAGCGTCACAAATATCCAAAAAAGATAGTATCCACTCTGCACAAAACCTAGAAATTTCACCCCCTCCACTTTAGTAAATATTTGTTCAAAATCAGCAACATTTTTTTTTCCACAAACTAATATCAAATAGTACTACACTTTGCAGAAGTTTGAGTTCGATCAGACAAAGTCAAATTTCACTTGACATCAAATCCCTCATACTTATACAAAATATCTATCAACCTATTTTTTTATAGAAAATGTCAAAAATATTAATAATATTTCTATTGTCTGATGACATTCTTAAAAAATGATCGTCTAAATAATGGAATAAATTATTTTTCCATTTTTTATGAAATCTAAATGATATTTTCGCCGAATTATTACAAAGAAAAAATTGATGAGTCTAAAAAGTCGTTATTTTGTCTATATTACTCAATTATAGTTAGATTATCATAAACTTTCTTAAAAACTTACTTTACTGAAAATCCCTTAAAATCTCCTAAAATTCTATAAAACTCTTTAAAATTTTTAGAAACCTCTTAAAATTGCACATTTTAAAAAAAGCTAAAATTTTTTTGTTTCCTCGAAATAGTTAAAAAAAATCTCTTATCGTCCAATTTATTGAATTTAGTCGAAATATTTTTAAATTCTCAAAATGTCTCTTAAATATCCCTCAAATAATCTCTTGAAATCATTAAAAATTTCTTAAATCCTTAGAAACCCCTCAGAACTCATAGAATACCTGGAAATTCTTTTTAATCCTTTAAAATCCTTGGAAATCTAAAATCTATGAAATAAAATATAATGAACTAAATAATACAAATTGTATAATACATTTTCACGGTAAGAGAAAAAGTAACGATACAAAAATTCGCGATAAGCGAGGGAAAAAACTGGAGCTTCAATGTGATATAGATAGAAAAAAGACAAGAATTGTATTTTATTATAGTTAAATATGTATAAAATAATACCTTTAATTTCGTTGTAAATTTCATTTTCAAGTCCAGGCCCTGCCCGGGCAAATATTCTTTGGCACGTCAATGCATTGTCATCCATAGTTTCGTTGGTAGGATTGACTACTGCATCGACTTGTAAAACGGATAAGTCACCAGTCCTAAAAAAATTATTATATTTTCATATGGAAAAGAATCAGTGACCTTGTTAGAAATGAAGATTAGGGTGTACATAGTTATGGAAAAATGGGGCGCATGAAAATGTCTTGAGTTTCGATGACTTGGAGATTATGACAGATGGTGTTTCAATTAAATGAACTTTAGTTTGGATGTTTATTCGGAAGAAAGAAAATTATGTCAAACGAACATTATGATAAATGAAAATTATGACAAATAGCATTTCGGAAAAATTAAAATTATATTATAAAAAATAAAAAGTATGTTAAATAATAATTCGGAAAAATAAAAATTATTTCATGCGCCCCGGAAAAATGTTACATTTCTTACCATAGTGCTATTTTATTATTAAGTTCTGATTGACAGGGAAACGGACTAGTTGTATAATTTGCCGATTCACCCAAGGAGTTCGAATAATCAGTAAATCGATGCTGGGTCGGGAAGTCTGCCCATCTTTTCAATGCTGTTACTTCAATCACGTTGGGATCAACACCCAATGGTTCCATTAGCCTCATTTAGCTGCAACGATACAAAAAACTTAATTAGAAACCCAGTCAGGCCAATTTAATTTCGATCTATCAGTGCGTCAGAAACACCAATATCGGAAACAATTTTCTTTTAAAGCTTCATTGTACATTTTTTCAAAACATTTTTTGTCTCTCAAGAGAGTTATTTTACACGGTATCTATAATGGCACTTTCTTAAAAATGCAGTCATACAGTCATTATATGTACGCTATAACGCAGGAAAAACATTATTTACACAATTAATAATCAAGTACAAAAAAAGATACAAAACAGGGTGTTTATTCAATTTTTCCCACGAAATTCCCGGATTTTTCCCGCTTATAAATGTAAAGTCCCTCCCTCAAGTGCTGTTAAAAAATTACTAAAAATTTGACGGGAGTTCAAGACTCAGAAGGATTTTAAGATTTTGAGGAATTTAAAGGAACTTTTAAAGAATGCAAAAAGTCGATAACCTAATGTACAGCAGATCGTAAAATTCTCTTCGACCCATCATGAGTCCCTAAATTTTTTCTTCTTGATATTATCGATGTTCAGAAAGCAATTGTAGACTTCTAGCGACAACTGCAAATTTCGAAATGTTACACCTGCATGACCTTATCCATAAAATGTGTTATATGCGCTATCGGCGAATTACATAACAAAAAACGAAGTATATATTTTCATTTCTAAAACCATACTTTCATTTTCTATACAACGCTTCATGAAATTTTTCAAACTCGGCAAGAAAACCGTGCCTTGCAGGCGTAACAAAAAACTAAAAAAGGGGTCCTAGTCATGGACATATATATTGATATGCAGAAGTCATTTCTGAGCCGATTGAACGATTTTTTAAAAATTAAAGCTAATAAAATTCCACACAAAACTGTCGTTCCAGATTTTTGTATCATCGATTGGAATAAATTTTAAGAAATTTTGAAAAATTTTTAATAATTTTAAAGAAGTTTAAAAAAAGATTTTAAAAAATTCTTAAAAGTTTAAGGATTTTCAAGAACTTTTACAGAAGTTCGCGTGTGGAAATTACCCATTGTAGACCTTATCTAAATACACATTTTTTGTTGCAAAAATTTTTTTCTGTGAATGATATTTTCCGAGAAAATCAGATATATTTTGATTTTGATTTTTAAAAAACATATTAACCATGGCTCTTCACATTCTAATTGGAAATCATTGTAAAAGAAAATTATTATAAATGGAAATGGCAAAGAGAATGATAAAAATAAATGGAAAAGGGAATGGTAAAGGGAAACGGCAAATGGATTGGTAAAGGGAATGGTAAAGGAACAGTAACAGGGAATGGGAAAGAGAAATGACAAAGGGTAATGGTGAAATGTAATGGCAAATAGAATGGTAAAGGGAAATGGCAAAGGGAATGATAAAAGAAATGACAAATGAAAAGGTAAAACAAATGGTAGAAGGAAATGGCAAAGGGAATGCCAAAGGGCGAATGGTAAACGGAATGGTAAAGGGAATGGTAAACTGAATGTTTTAGGGAATGTTAAAGAAAATGGGAAAAAGAAATGACAAATGGAATGGCTAAGTGAATGGTAAAGGAAAATGGCAAAGGGAGTGGCAAAGTGAATGGTAAAGGAGAATGGCAAAGGGAATGGCAAAGGGAACGGTACAGGGAATGGTAAAAGGAAATGGCAAATGAAATGGTAAAGGGAATGATAATGGGAAATGGCAAAGGGAATAGTATATGGAATGGCAAAGGGAATAGTAATGGAATGGTAAAGGGTGAAAAGCGTAAGTAGGTACCAACCGAAACCAATGGAGATATGATTGTAATATTTGTGTATCATTGATTTTCTCGGAAATTATCATTCACAGAAAAAAATATTCAAAACAAAAAATGTGTAGTTCGATGAATACTACAACTTTGATTGGAAATATTTTTCTAAACTATCATTATTTACGAAAATAAATTGAAAAACCCATGAATTTATGGGTTTTTCATGGTTGTTGTCATTAAATTTAAATTTGCGCCAATTCTCACTATGATATTCGTAATCAGCTCATCAAAGTATTTAAGTAAGGGAAATGCACAAATAATCGTCACTTTTTAAGCAAAATGAAAGTGATCAGAGTATAGTTTAAAAAATCTGCCCGCTTACGCGGGCACATTCTCATACGCTTCGCGCGCTTGCGCCTAATTTTATTTAAATTACTACAAAATGGAATGGAATGCAAACGAAAACTAATTTACTTAAGGTTCTATCGACTTTAAGGAACACATTCTCATCAGGGCACTCGCGCTTCGCGCTCGACTCTGTTTAACAATATTTTTCATGATTAAAATGAAAACTACTCATCCAATTGAAAAATGACCAAAGGAGAACTTGTAGATATTTTTAAGGCCAATAATTATGTTTCTTATAATTTTCTCTGTATCTCGCGTTATTTGGCTCAAAATTTGAAATTTTGATTTTTTAAAGAAATTCAAAAAGTTATTATTTCTATCCTACAGAGTTTTCAAAAAGAAACATTTTTCATCTTTAGACTTTTTTGCATATCGTGCGTTGTTTGGCTTCTAATTCAAGTTTTATTTCATTTTTTTAGATTTTTAAAATATTATAAGTCTTTCAATTTTTTTTTTATCCAAAAAAGTCATTAAGAAAAATTGTTCGTATTTTTAAGTACTACGAGCATCTGTCATTAGAATTTTTAAATTAAAAAAAAGTGGTTTTAAAAATTTTCAAAATGCTCCAACTTTTTGAATTTTTATCCAATATGGCTGACCAACGAACTTGACCTTTATTTTAGGACGCTAAAAGAGTATACCAAAAGACAATCCAATCGGTCAATTCTTTCGAAAGTTATCGTGCTAACAAACTAAAATCTACAGACAGACAGACAGACAGACAGACAGACACATTCGTAAAAACATATTTTTCGGGTTCAGGGGGTCCCAAAACGTGGACATTTGATGAAAACTGGGGGGGTCAAATTTTACACAAATCTAATACATTCTCTCTGATGAGAATGTAAAAATATAATTTGGTTTGATATTTATTTAAATTTAATTTATATTCACGATTAAAATCCAAATAATACAAATAATACTTTTGCTTTAGTTATCGTCAGGTTAAAAAAAAAGCTTTTATTGGAGTATAATTAAACGTAGAGACTTCATACTTCAACTGGCAATTGAGTCTACGCAATTATTATTAACAGATCGACACCTGCTGATATTTAACAATCATCGAGTAACTGTAACGCCAGACCTAAAATGGAAACTTTAACGATACTGTGCATGACGAAACCGTAGATATACTGACAATCCTCACACATTCAGAAAAACGATGTGCATATGTAAATCGAGTCATTTGCTCCGTTTCATTTGTTTCGTTGTTCTCTACCGATCGGAGTCTCCATATATCTATTCCAGGAAACCTTTTAGAGGCTCGATATCGCAGGGCTTCGAGAAAAGCCGACGTGAAAAAAATTCGCCGACGTTGCAAAATGCGGAGAAACGTCATATTGATGCAGATTGTATCATTCACACTCATATCGAATTGAATATATACGAAAATATGACGAAAATATCCGCCATAGTTCTATCTTTAAAAAAAAGATGTTACCAATATATCGAACACACTGTTGTCGAAAACCTGATTGGTTCCTTTAGATATTGCACACATTTGTGTGAATGTATCGAATTTGAAAACTAAGGTTATATAAAGACAGAAAATAATTTAAAGTGATAAAAATAAAAGATTGGTGACGGAAAGAAAATATTTCAAAATATATACCTAAGGTTAGTGAACATTATTCGAGAAATTAAAGATTACTTATAGTAAACTTTTCATGTGTGGATAAAGTTCCGAAAAGCTTAAACTTAAGCTTAAATCGCAAAGGCAATAACAAAGGGGAGTGGTAAAGGGAATGGGAAAGAGAGATGACAAAGGGATATGGTAAAGGGAATGGTAAAGAGAAATGACAAAGGGAATGGTAAAGGGGAATTGCAAAAGGAGTGGCAAAAGGAAAGGGCAAATGGAATGGTAAGGGGAATGGTAAAGGAAATGGTAAAGGGAATGGCAAAGGGAAATAACAAAGGGAATCATAAAGTGAATGTTAAAAGGAAATGGCAAATCGAATAGTAAAGGGAAATGGCAAATGGAATAGTAAAGGGAATGGTAAAGGAAATGGTAAAGGGAATGGCAAAGGGAAATAGCAAAGGGAATCATAAAGTGAATGTTAATAGGAAATGGTAAAGAGAATCATAAAGTGAATGTTAATAGGAAATGGTAAAGGGAAATGTCAAATGGAATAGTAAAGGGAATGGTAAAGGAAATGGTAAAGGGAATGGCAAAGGGAAATAGCAAAGGGAATCATAAAGTGAATGTTAAAAGGAAATGGCAAATCGAATAGTAAAGGGAATGGTAAAGGAAAATGGCAAAGGGAATGTTAACGGGAATGGCAAAGGAAATGGTAAAGGGTAATGGCAAAGGGGATGGTAAAGGGAATGATAAAGGGTGAAAAGCGTAAGTATAGGTACCAAACCGAAATCAATGGAGATACGGTTGTAATCTTTGTATCGTTTATTTTCTCGAAAACTATCACTCGAAAAAAAAAATGTTTCAAACAAAAAATGTATATTTCGATATTATATTATATTATATTTTTGTTTGAGATATTTTTTTATATTTTGCATATTAGCTGAGATAATAGCAAAACACCATGATTTTTATGGTTTTTTATGGTTTCACCATAAAAAATGCCTAGTCGACAATTCTCACAATCATTTTCGTAATCAGCGTATCAAAATACATAAGTATACAGAGTCTCAAGAAAATCAGAAGTTTAAGCTTTTCGGAACTCCACCCAAACAAATTAAATTTACATTTTCAATAATGATATTCTTCATTTATTTCTTATTATTTATTTATTTCTTGAATTTTTAATAAAGTTATCTTGGTTAACAAATAATATTATTTAATTAAAAATATAGAATATTTATTTATTTTTCAGAGAAAAACAATATGAGACAAGAAAATGGGCCGCACTAGATAAATTAAATTTTCCCCGATAATAATAATAATTTCTCCATCGATTCAAAAATCGTTTTCGGGGGGAAATTTGATGCAGAATACGATGAAAATACTAAGAACTTGATACATGAGTAGCGCGATAGTTAAAAATCGATTTAAAAATTCCATTTGTTTATAACAATTTTAATTTGTTGATAATATATTTGAAAGTATTTTTTATTAAAGCTCATTCTTTTACCTTTCAAATGAAAAAAAAGGTCTCTAGTTCAAATAGAACAGGAGTTATGCATTTTTAAAAATAGTCTGCAGGGCAAAAATCACTAAATTCTCAATTTTTCAACCCTTCCTATTTTCCAAAAATTTGACAAATAAAAAAAATCCTCGAATACGTATCTTTTCTTTTTCCCTAAAGAACCCGTAAAAAAAGTATTAGCTCAATCAAAAATGGGTCGTTCAATAATCTGTTCGATTTGGAAAAGAATGTCCCATATGTATTCGTATATTTGGGGGATTTCATGTCAAATGTACTCACTTTAGAATCTGTCTTTGTCTGATCGAACTCAAACTTTGGCAAATTGTAGCCCTATTGGATGATAGTTTATGGGAAAAAAATTGTCCTCTAAGAGCAAATATTTACTGAAGGAGAGGGGGTGGAATTTCATGGTTTTGTGCAGATACCATCTATTTCGGATATTTGTGACTCTTTGAATATCAATAAAAAAATGTTTGCACACCATAGTTTTGATAGATTTTTTCACGCCCTTTCGATTGGCCGTGAGCATTTTTTTTTAATTACCCGTTTTTTTGCTTTTTTTTTTTGTCTTTAAAAGATAGCTCAGGTTTTTCCCTATAAGAGTATATAGGTTAAAAAATTTTTAATTCATGAAAATAAGCGTTAAGTGCTCCGGTACACTCATAACGCTAACAGTCGAACTCCGTAGGGAGTCGTGGTGCATCTTTGATAAGTGAAATATATTGTAATATAATATAAATAAGTAATATTATAATATAATTATATTATTAATATTATTAGATAATATATTATATATTATATTTTATAGGGACATTTTTCACGTAGGATGCGTGTTTTTTTCTTAGAAATTTCGATATCTCAAGTTAAAAAACTCACCCTGTATATAATACTATATATTATGTAATATTATATTATATAATAATATTATAATATTACTTATTTATATTATATTACAATATATTTCACTTATCAAAGATGCACCACGACTCCCTACGGAGTTCGACTGTCAGCATTATGAGTGTACCAGAGCACTTAACGCTTATTTTCATGAATTAAAAATTTTTTAACCTATATACTCTTATAGGAAAAAACCTGAGCTATCTTTTAAAGACAAAAAAAAGCAAAAAAACGGGTCCTTTCGAGAGAAAAAGTCAAATTTAGTTTTAAATTTCTCTTTTACTAATTAAAAAATACTAATTAAAAAAAATGCTCTCGGCCAATCGAAAGGGGGTGAAAAAATCTATCGAAACTATGGTGTGCAAAAATTTTTTTATTGCTACTCAAAGAGTCACAAATATCCGAAATAGATGGTATCTGCACAAAACCATGAAATTCCACCCCCTCTCCTTCAGTAAATATTTGCTCAATGAGGCAAATTTTTTTCCCATAAACTATCATCCAATAGGACTACAATTTGCCAAAGTTTGAGTTCGATCAGACAAAGACAGATTCTAAAGTGAGTACACTTGACATGAAATCCCCCATTTACATGTCAGTTACCATCAGAATTATGAGATTTTATGGGATTATAAAGTAATTATAAGGGATTTTACTATATATTTTGTGGAATTTTAAGTAATTTGAGAAATTTTTAGGCATTTTACGCGAATAGATTTTAAGATATTTTAAGAGATTTAATGATATTTCATGGAATCTTGAATAATGTTAAGGAATTTAAAAGAGTTTTACGAAATTTATTGCGTTTTTAGAAAGATTAAGTGATTTCACGGTATTTCAAGGAATTTTATGAAATTTAAAAGGACTTTACGAAATTGCATGAAATTTTAAATAATTTCCAATAATTTAACCATACTTCATAGGATATTGTTATTTTAATGATTTAAGGGAATTTAAGGTTTTGATGATAATTTGGGAGATTATAAGTAATTTTAAAGGACTTTTAGATATTTTATTAATTAACTGATATATTAAGTAATTTTAAGGACATTTATTTCCGGTAAAGGATTTGGTGAGAATATATTAGATTTTCAAGAATTTTGATTAATTTTAAGATGTATAATAAGACTTTGTGGGATTTTGAGTAATTTTAAGTAATTTTAAGGGTAATAGCGATAAGTTGTTGAATTTGAAGGAATTTTATGGAACATCAAAGAATATCAAGTGATTTTACAAAATTTAAAGGAATTTTACCAGATTTTGAAGGATTTCAAGGCATTTTAATACATTGTATGTATGTTTAATTTTACGGGATATTAACTTATTTTGAGGACCAAATTCTATTTTTCAAGAGTTAAAAATTCTCTATTACTTTTTCTACTAGCAAAAGGTGTGCAAAAACGAGAAATGAATCGCGCACAGAGCGCGCGGATTATAATTGATAGTCTACAATAAAATTTAACTGTAAAGTAAAGTTATGATTCTACAAAAAACATTGCTTACCTTTATCATGACTATGAAACTGAATTCCTTCTTGTATATAAAATGAACTCTGACTTTGAGCTGTATTAAAATTAATTTAATTTTTTTGAATTTTGAATAGTTGCCAATTTGAAATGTATTTATTGGAAGCAAACCAGGATGTAAATGAAAGTTAGTGCTATATATGTATATATATATATAAATGTGTGTCTGTGTGAGTGTGTGATGTGTAAAGACGGTAGATCCGGTTAATGATAACGATTGCGTGGTACCTCTTAGTTTGCACTTTGATAACATATTCAAGAGAAAATATATCCTCGTTGCTTCAAAGAAAAAAATTTTAATTCCGAAACATAATATTTACACATTTGTAAACTTTGTTAGCAATTCGAACCTTTAAATGAAGATAATTAAGTGCATTTATTATTATTTACTGAGTGATAACGAATACAATACTGTGTTTGAAAGTTTCTTTAAATAGTTAAATGAACTCCATGTACAATATGTATTACTCACTCTTGCCTCGGTGCAAAGGGTAAAGAAAAACTCGTATCAAATGCAAGTGAAAGTTTACACTTCGTCAGCAGTAGTTCACTAGCTCAACTGGTGCTTACCTCCAACTAATTGAAACACTAATAAACGAACAAAATTCGCTAATTATTGAGGATGACATTTAAGAATTTCCAAATTCGGTTACAGTACACTAAGAAAAATGTTTGGTTGTGCCAACCAAAGTTTTGTTAATTCAACCAGAACTGAGATTTTGTTGGTTCAAATGAATTTTCTTGGTTCAACAAAAAGTTTGTTGAAAGAACCAAGATTTGGTAGGCACAACCAAATAATTATTGTTGCTTCTATAGCAGCAAAAAGTTTTGTTGTCCGCACCAAACGTTTTTCTCAGTGTAGTAATATTTATCTGAAGTTTTTAACAATACATTTTATGTCTCACGTATATTTATATTTACTATTACTTCAAAATATATCTCAGAGATTGTATGAAGAGATCAAACATGCATAATATATTGAAATTGTCGTAGAATTGTTAATGCAATGCAATGCAAAATTTGGTTTTCATTGTTCATATATATGATGCAATTCCATAGACCATTTTAACGTTTGAGTGGAAACTGAGATCATTCCTTGGGCAACATTACAACAATGATGTCAAATGAGTCAAGTTCTCACGCCTTTTACGTTAAATTGACAATGTACGTCAAGTGGTCGTAGTTTCTCAATCCCTAAAAAAACGTAATATTAAAACATATATATTATTTGCGTTAAGAAAAATATATAAAATAATGTATCTATTTTATAAAAAGTTATTAAGAAAGCAATAACCGGGCATTTATATTAAGCTTGAAACAAATTCGTATTTGCGCTGTACGCGAATGGCCATCATGAAAACAGTTCAATTCTGACGTCGAAAACTTAATTATTGCACGAATAGTGTTAGATGAATATCTAACAACTTTTAATGAAGAAATTCTAATTCAAAGAATCTTCAAATATGCATGTTTGAAGATGTTTGAAAATATAAAATATAATAAGGATGTGAGGAAAATTAATTAAGACTTATCAAATGTGTTCTATGATTGACTGTGTGAAATAAAATGATGTTATACCTAAAAAATAAAATTCGTTGTGCAATAAATTGTGCAGTGGATATAAAATTTTAGTGGGAGATTTTTAATTATAATTTTTATAAGCGGGACGATGTAATTAATTAAAAATTTTAAAATGCAATTACACAACTTATAATAAACATAACATTATCCACATAAATAAAATCATTAATATTTAAATGAAAAAAATTATTATTATTCAAAATCTATCGCAAAAAGTTTATTTCCATTAAACAAGATATTGCACAGTAAAATTCATTTTCAAGTATGGTTTAAAATTTAAAATGTTTCACTGTCAAAGTTTCATCGTTTCATGAAACTTTCTTCAGTAAGAATTTGAGATTTGTGAATTCTTTAAATAAAAATTTTTTTAAATAATATATTCCATTATATATTATTTATTTATTTATTTTTAAAACGCATGTTGAGGGTTGGGAAATGAAGTATCACTATTTTGAGAAGTGACATGTCATTAGAAGTTTATACTTGTTAAAAGTAGCACTGGTGATCGAAATCAAAGATACACAGGTTTAATACAATTAAAGTTTATTTAAATCAACAGAATTACTCAATTCACAAAATACCGATGATTTCTAATATAAATAATAAATTTAAGGTATAATCCAGATTCTGAGAGATGTTTCACTAAAGATGTAAAGATAAGAAATAACTCGCAAATCAATGAGTAAAGATTGATTTAAAAGATGTTTGAGATTTAGGGAACATAAATTAACAAAAGAAAAGTGTGATCAGTTAAGGAAACTTGAAGAGACTCAACACGATGAAATTTAGTCAAGAAAAATGAAAAGATTCAAAGTGATGATCAAAGATGTGATCAATTCATGAGACACAGAGAAAACTCAAGAAGACGATGAGACATAGAGAGACTCAAGATGTGTTCAACTCCAGAGATACAAAATAACTGCCGGTAGGTAATTCTGATTTGAACTTATAGGAGACGAAAATGTAACTGAGGTGAAGAGTCCTTCTAGGGTTCAGAGGTACATTTTTAGGGAAAGAAGGAATATTAGAAAAAGTAGGAGTAGTTTATTGTAACTACTCGTACTTTTACAGACCTTCATTTGAATTTTATGATGGTTAGACCTGAAGGGTCGAAGAGTACCTGCACCTTAGCGCACATAGAACTTTTATTAACATAGAATTGTAGCAAGACCAGTAATAAGCTAAGTCTTTGGTAAAATCATAAAGAGCTTAAAAGATTTGGGAAAGTCCATGTTTCGTAAAAAGAATGGGGAAAACCCAGCAAATATACTCATTGGCAGAGAAATGGTATTATCGAGAGAAATACTAAGATGTCTTTTTTAAAGGAATATACAATTATTTAATTAAACAATACTCATCGGTAATTTATATTTTTTATGACGTTTCAGTTGATATGTCTTGTGATTTTCTTTCCTATGATGAGATTGTTTTATAGAAAAAGATGACTCAAAAGTTAAGAAGATGACAAAATGAAAGGAAGTGACGTGTCACTAGGGTTGGGGAGTGATATGTCACTGTAAGTTTCTACGCAATATTATCCATAATTTACATTTTCTTTCCTATAGTGCCATTATTTTATAGCTAAAAAACGGCGCTCCAGAAAAGAAGAAGACAATAAAAAACACAGAAAAATTTATAATATAAATGAATAACAGTGTTACAAAAATTGTTTCCCTGCGCGTGCATCGTATGTTGGCAGAGAGCCAACTATGTAATACTTATTTCGTTTACAAAATGTAGAGAAAAATTTTTTATAAATATATATTATTTTAGGAAATTTGTTTGAGTTTTTTAAAATTCATATTATGTAACTGTTATTCCTATAAAACTGAATTTTTTTTTAATAAAAATTTTAATTTTATATATGCGATTGTAATTATATTCTTTTAAACAAATTAAAAAACAAAAATAAGTTGAATACGCTGTAACTAAAAATTATATAAAAGTATTTATTAATTATTACATATTATTATAGAAATAATATAAAATATTGAAGTTATCAAATTAATTTGCCATACTTATACATTAATTTCATGTTTATTAATTACTTGAGAAAAAATTTGAATTAGTGTATTCAACAGTGTCGATATTAATTCTACAAATTTAGACAACTGTCAAATACTTTAATTCAAATTTTCTTCTCAATTAATTATCCAACATTAAATTAATGTATATGTATAACAAAATTCTTCATACATATTTTAGATGATTTCTATAATAATATGTAATAATTAATAATCAGTAATTAATATAATTATAACTATAATTACTTTATTATTATTCCTATATATCTTAAATTTTTTTTTAAACACAATTTTAATTATATCGGATATATAGGAAAGAAGTAATAAAATATAATAAATTATAACATTTAAAAAGAAAGTAATAAATGCGCGCGCGTTTATTCTCGTAAAAAAATGAGATATGTACTATTGAGAGTTAAGATGGTTCATGTCCAGAAAATTTGATCAGGCCGTCGTCGCCATCAGTTGGAGGAAGCAGAGCTTTCGAATCAATAATCGTCAATTATTAGACGAGTTTCTCATTTACCACGTATATAGCTACGTCTATCTTTATATCTAGTACATATACATTGTACACATTGTATTCAATTCTATTCAGTGATTATTCATGTATCACATATTTTGAACAAAACTTACTTCACAACAACAATTTCATGCATATAGAAGAAGACCTTTGAAAATGTATATGTTTCCCAATTTGTATAACTATACAAGAAGGAATGAAGGAAATACTTATGAAGTGTCTACAAATATTGACGGAACATCGAAACAAAACATCTATACATCGAGAGCATTGAAATTTTCAATTTTTCGATGTCGGTGTTCCATAATAAAAGATAGGAGAAACATTGATGTCAAAAACATCGACAACTATATAGAGTAAAGCATCGAATTGCAAATTTGTATTTACAGCTGAATAATGAAGGATCTTCGCAATTGAAAGCTATTCAGTTGCAGAAAGGATAACTTAAAAGGTGTGCCATCATTTGTGATTGGTATGACGTGCACAATGTCCTTATCAGTATATTACTCATGCTTATTTTAGTTCAATGCGAGACGAAGGCTGACTAGGAAACGGAACTACCTAGCTGACGGTATGTTATCCCGCGTTCTCGATGCACTTCATCTTCGATTCAATAATGATACATGAAACTTGAAAGACAACGTAATCAAAGTAGGGAAATGATCTGAACAGGTTGCTTTTGTGACCTAGTAATAAAATCATAGATATTCCTCCACGTTCTCTGTAACGGATTTCATAACCCGTTTGTACCCGTTTTTGAACAAATTACATACTAGCAATATCAGACGCAGTGAAAAGAAAAGCAGTTGTCTTTTAGGGCACAATAATTAGTGTAGTGCCGAATAGTGGTTATCTCCGATTAATTTGGCACTACGTACACATACATATTTTGATGCGTTGATTACGAATATCGTAGTGAAAATTGGCGCAAATTTTAATTTAATGACGAAAACCATGAAGAATTCATAAAATCATGGTTTTTTGCGATTATCTCAGCAAATAATATGCAAAAAAAAATATATCTTACACAAAAGTTGTAGACCTCATCGAAATACACATTTCTTGTTTGAAAACTTTTTTCTGTGAATAATAGTTTCCATAAAAATCAATGATATAAAGATTACAATCGTATCTCCATTGGTTTCGGTTTGGTACTTACTTACGCTTTTCACCCTTTACCATTACGTTTACCATTCCCTTTGCCATTTCCCTTTACCATTCCATTTACTATTCGATTTACCATTTCCTTTTAACATTCACTTTATGATTCCCTTTGCTATTTCCCTTTACCATTTCCTTTACCATTCCCTTTAACGTTTCCTTTACCATTCCCTTTACCATTCCCTTTACCATTCCTTCCCATTTCCCTTTACCATTTCCTCTGCCATTTCCCTTTACCATTCTCTTTGTAATTTCCCTTTACAATTTCTATTTGAAATTTCCCTTTACCATTCTTTTTGCCATTCCCTTTACCATTCTCTTTGCTATTTCCCTTTACCGCTTCCTTTACTACTCCATTTTTTACATATTCGCTGAAATAAACGCAAAAACAAACATGATTTTTATGGATTTTTCATGATTTCGCCATGAAAAACAACTAGTCGACAATTTTTAATAATTTTTAATGATTCTAATGAATATATTTTAAGGAATATCAATTAAATTTACGAAAATTAAAGGAATTTCGCGAAATTGTGAAGGATAATAAAGGAATTTTAAGGAATTTTATGACTCACTTATGGAGATTCTTGAAATTAGATAGGGAAATACAAAATTTTATATTTCAAGAATTAAAAATTCTTAATTACTTTTTCTACTAGCTAAAGGTGAGTAAAAACGAGACATTAATCCCGCGCACAGCGCGCGAATCATAATTACTAGTTATAATAAATATTTTATTTTCCTGTTAAAGAAATGGCTTTTTCCTCGATTTTCAGTCTGGGAACAAAGGTGTTTTGACCTCGTTTATCTATTAATGTTTTCATTTGCGAGTTTTACAGTGCTCAATAATCAAAAATGACACTTTCGTCCCATTCTACTCTACTGTACTATACCTACAATATTTTCAGCGCGCTGTAATGCATGTATATTATTAATAGTTTCTTGAAGAATTACAAACAGGTTGTACTAATAATAAAGCAATTCATAATTAGCGCATTTTGAAGAGGAAAATACTTGCATAAACGGGAAAACTCAATAAACAATTTTTTTCCCTGATAAAGTAAACATGTTTCTCTTATAACATAAGTAGCATTATGACTTTTCCTTGATGGATTAAGTATGCCTTTCTCTCAAAAGCTGCAAAGTAGAGGGAAAACCACTCTCTGAAAAGCATTTAATACTTGAAATAATAACAAATGAACTCTCTGCGTCTCTTCCAAATCTACAAAATTTTTGAACTTGCGAAATTCCTTGTATTGACCCAAATAATAAACTGGATATGAGATAGGTGTAAATAATCCAGAAATGAACTTCCTTTGTAAAACATGACCGCATTTATACTCTTGAGATAAGCTGACAAATAAAGTGTCGAAGAAAAGTATAACACATCGACATGTATGCGACATGAGTCGAAACGACTTAATGCGATAAAGGGTTATAACGATAAGACGAATCTACGATGAGTCTCCTGTTCGCTAAATATGATAAGCATGATAATATACGTCGTAGAATTAACTTCAATTCCGTTACAGTTAATAAGAAAAAGTAAAAAAAGATAACTTTATAAAAATTTTAAAAAGTAATTCAATTTTGCTTTTAGCGTTAGTATAGTTAATATTATAGATTCTAATGGACTTTTGATATGTTTTTTATTGTTTTAAGTTTACTATTTATTTCAATTTTGTTGAGGAGGATTTTTCTCTGACACTTAAATCTTCTTTTGTTAGTATAATAAGGAATGACTCTGTGATGAGGAAAAAAGATAATTGTTTGACGCAGCTATTTAGACAGATGCTAATTTAGGTGAGAATGTGAAGTATTTTCAATTTTGCATAAAATATTAGCCAGGAAGCTATAAATACATTTTTTTATCAAATAGGCTTCACTGATAACATTTTGAATTAAACTATAAACAATAATCAATCAAATTCTGTACAAGCGCAGGCGGGAAAAAATAAAAAAAATTACTTGATTCCAATTTGAAATAGAATGGTTACATTTTTTACATTTCATGGCAAGTTTTTGAATGCATCAAATTTTGAAAACTTTTCAAGAGTTCGAAAGGTTTTAAGGACATTTCATGCAAATATGAAATTATATTATAAGTTATACAAAACTTATTGGGATTTTGTAAAATCTTAAGAAGTCAATTCTAAGAAAAGAAAACAAAGTCTAGAGCTGAATATCTATTTTAAAATTTGTTCACAAAAAGTTTGAATAAGCTGAAGATTTAGAGCTCATGTAAATAATGTATTGACAAAAGAACAGATTACTCTGCTTTTTTAAATTTAAATTTAAATTGTACAAGCGCCAAAAAATAACCGTCATAGTCGCAGTAATTAATTTGTAACCTTTTGCTTTTTCATAGAGGAAGCTTTATAATGGTGAAAAAATCCAGTTTCCAAAAAAGGGCGTTTCGAACATATTTTAAGGGCAATATATCTAATACGATATCTTGAAAAAATTTTATCATTTTAGTGAAACTCCTTTTCTACTATAACTTCTCAAATAATAAAAATTCAAAGCACATGTCTAGAGAAAAAAGATTCCTCATTTCGAGACGAATCGATTGACCCATAAGATTAATGCATTTCATTAAAAAATAAGAAAGTTATACTTCATTAATTAAAAAAATGAATTTTTCGAATATAAGTTCTTCAATAATCAAAATTTAAAACTGGTGTAAAGGAAATGAAGTTTCCTTGCTTTCAGACGATTCGATTGACCTATAAGATTAATGTATTTCATTTAAAAATAAGAATGTTATCCTTTATTGTAATTTTCGAAAGGAAATAACTTCTCCAATAATGAAAATTTAAGGCTGATGTAAAGAAACTAAACTTTTCTTTGCGTTGACACGATTAAGGTAACCTAATATTAATTCATTTTATTAATTAATTAATGCTTCCTCTATGAGGAAGAAAAACATATTTGCTTCCAGGAAGCAAAGTGCTCATTGAATGAGCACAAAAGTTGATACAACTACACAGCTAGTTTAAAATTTTATGGGTGAAAATTTCTTTTAAGCTAATCCAGAGGTAATTGATTATCAAAATGTATTGTTAAGACTGATATGGTGTGAGATGTCCTAGAGGAGTGATCGTCGGCTCTTTCACCAATGAGGTTGTCTAGTTCTTCTTGCAAGCTCGTGGTTCCCTTGACATCTTCTTCTTGAATGTTATTTGAAGTTAGATTAGCCATGGTATAGGAGTTGGTCTTGGTGACGAGAGAGTATTCTCGTGGAGAAATAAGGGAGGTTTTGCACGACAGAATATTTCCATGGGTAGGTGTGCGAGAGAGTATTCCCGCGGAGTGGCGAAAAGGAAGGAATAGGAAGTTTGTTAACGGGAGAATGTTCCCGAGGAAAGAAGAACGGGAGAATATGCCCATGGAGAGACGAGCGTGAGGGTATTCCCGTGGAGTGGCGAAAGGGGGGCTGGAATAGGATCGGGAATAGGGAGTTTAGTAAAGAGAGAATTTTCCTGTTGAGAGACTAACGGGAGAGTATTCCCGCACAGAGTCGAGTGGAAGGGTATTCTCGCGGATGGCGAACAGGAGGAAATAGGAAGTTTGGTAAAGAGAGAATATTCTCGAGGAGAGAAGAACGGGAGAATATAACATATTCCCGTGGAGAGACGAGCGAGAGGATATTCCCGCGGAATGGTGACAAGGGGGGAGGAATAGGGAGTTTAGTAAAGAGAGAATTTTCCTGTTGAGAGACTAACGGGAGAGTATTCCCGCACAGAGTCGAGTGGAAGGGTATTCTCGCGGATGGCGAACAGGAGGAAATAGGAAGTTTGGTAAAGAGAGAATATTCTCGAGGAGAGAAGAACGGGAGAATATAACATATTCCCGTGGAGAGACGAGCGAGAGGATATTCCCGCGGAATGGTGACAAGGGGGGAGGAATAGGGAGTTTAGTAAAGAGAGAATTTTCCTGTTGAGAGACTAACGGGAGAGTATTCCCGCACAGAGTCGAGTGGAAGGGTATTCTCGCGGATGGCGAACAGGAGGAAATAGGAAGTTTGGTAAAGAGAGAATATTCTCGAGGAGAGAAGAACGGGAGAATATAACATATTCCCGTGGAGAGACGAGCGAGAGGATATTCCCGCGGAATGGTGACAAGGGGGGAGGAATAGGGAGTTTAGTAAAGAGAGAATTTTCCTGTTGAGAGACTAACGGGAGAGTATTCCCGCACAGAGTCGAGTGGAAGGGTATTCTCGCGGATGGCGAACAGGAGGAAATAGGAAGTTTGGTAAAGAGAGAATATTCTCGAGGAGAGAAGAACGGGAGAATATAACATATTCCCGTGGAGAGACGAGCGAGAGGATATTCCCGCGGAATGGTGACAAGGGGGGAGGAATAGGGAGTTTAGTAAAGAGAGAATTTTCCTGTTGAGAGACTAACGGGAGAGTATTCCCGCACAGAGTCGAGTGGAAGGGTATTCTCGCGGATGGCGAACAGGAGGAAATAGGAAGTTTGGTAAAGAGAGAATATTCTCGAGGAGAGAAGAACGGGAGAATATAACATATTCCCGTGGAGAGACGAGCGAGAGGATATTCCCGCGGAATGGTGACAAGGGGGGAGGAATAGGGAGTTTAGTAAAGAGAGAATTTTCCTGTTGAGAGACTAACGGGAGAGTATTCCCGCACAGAGTCGAGTGGAAGGGTATTCTCGCGGATGGCGAACAGGAGGAAATAGGAAGTTTGGTAAAGAGAGAATATTCTCGAGGAGAGAAGAACGGGAGAATATAACATATTCCCGTGGAGAGACGAGCGAGAGGATATTCCCGCGGAATGGTGACAAGGGGGGAGGAATAGGGAGTTTAGTAAAGAGAGAATTTTCCTGTTGAGAGACTAACGGGAGAGTATTCCCGCACAGAGTCGAGTGGAAGGGTATTCTCGCGGATGGCGAACAGGAGGAAATAGGAAGTTTGGTAAAGAGAGAATATTCTCGAGGAGAGAAGAACGGGAGAATATAACATATTCCCGTGGAGAGACGAGCGAGAGGATATTCCCGCGGAATGGTGACAAGGGGGGAGGAATAGGGAGTTTAGTAAAGAGAGAATTTTCCTGTTGAGAGACTAACGGGAGAGTATTCCCGCACAGAGTCGAGTGGAAGGGTATTCTCGCGGATGGCGAACAGGAGGAAATAGGAAGTTTGGTAAAGAGAGAATATTCTCGAGGAGAGAAGAACGGGAGAATATAACATATTCCCGTGGAGAGACGAGCGAGAGGATATTCCCGCGGAATGGTGACAAGGGGGGAGGAATAGGGAGTTTAGTAAAGAGAGAATTTTCCTGTACAGAGGCGAACGGGAGAATATTCCCGCGCAGAGTCGAGTGGGAGGGTATTTCCGCGTAGTGACGAAGAAGGGGGAATAAGGAAATTTGGTAACGGGAGAATATTCCTGTGGAAAGGTGAACGAGAGGCTATTCCCGTGGAAAGAGATGTGAAAAAGGTGATGCGGAACGAGAAGTAGTTCTCCAAGTTTGAAGTAAACTACGATAAAATGTATGTTTGTCCCAAATGGTATAGGTAAAAAAACGTCGGCGTGGGTGTTTCTATTAAGAATGCTAGTTCTCCGTCTAAGTGGAGATACAACTCCGTCGGCGATTTCCCGACATCCACCTCTAGGGCCTCTAGGCTCGTCAAGAGCATCCTTTTATAGGCCTTACAACTTTCCCTGAGATCTTTTAGATGTCTATGCCCTCTATGGTTTCTTGAAAATTCCATCGAAGCGTTGTTTAGAAAACGAAAATATTTTCTAGAAGTAAAAATCTTTCGCTGTTTACGCGAAAGACGGTATACCATATATCAGTATAATTACTATACATACTATCTACTTTTATAGTTAAAATTAATCGAGTACAACAATTTTAAATAATTACTGACACACCAACAAAACATTAGTTGTCACTTACTGAAGCATATAATGAAGCAGATAATTATAATTAATACAACCTTGAATTAAATTTTTATTGAAAATACCTCTTTTAAACATTACTCAAATTCCTATTATATACGGTCAATTTGCATTATTCGAATGCGGGTACCAGCAAAATACACGGGCCATTGCTTCGGGTAAGTAGGAAAGCATCCAATTGTAAGTATTATTATGCCACTTTGCTATTTCTCGAACAACAAATCATATAAAGAATGAACGAATGAATCATCTTTCTTGTGCCAGGAAGAGCTCACTGAAATTTTCTTCATTTTAAGATCTCTCAAAAATGACTGTTGTTAAAGTCGCTTAAGAACATAAAGTCATAATTAAAATTTTTTATAAAAACTCTTAATAAATTTTATGTTCCTGAAATATAGTGCAATAGTTACGCCACTGTCGTTGGCTAATCGTTTCACGATTCAATAATGAGTTTACGACTTCTTGAAGTTCAAGAGTGAAATATAACGAGGAAACCCCAAGATGTAGCTCCTCCACCTCGTCGAGAAGCATGCACTTTGGACTTCGACTTCGATCATTTTCAATCAGTAAATTAACGTCGTTCAACGTAAAGAATAAATAATCGTGATTTAAATGAAAAATTCCTCACTAAAATATCATTTTCATGAATAGTTTTCTAATTGAAAAATAATATACGATATCAGCGTGAAGAAACATTGGTGACTAGAATTTTAAACATTAAAAATCATTAATAGGTAGGCACAGAGACGAAAAACAGCTTACAGAAAAGTTTAAATGACCTCGAGTTGAAGGGAAGTCTATGAAACTTACTGAATACATTTATTATAATATTTATTATGAAACTTTAGATTGTGCTCTTTTCTTTCATTTGTCATATGTTGGTCGAAACTTCAAAACAGAATCGATAGAATTGTTATCTTATGCCATATGAGTGAAGTTAAAGAGATTTTTTAAACTATTCAATTATGTATTTGTATAGTTAAAGATCTTATTATTTCTCTAATTAAGGTCTTCAAAATTATACTTTTTTCTACGATGTATATTTTATTTTGAAACATCGATAGAATTCTGAGGATTTTTTTAACAATAAAGGCGATTTTCTCCACATCAACGAGTTAGCCTCAATCTGTTTCTCCATGGAGCAATGCAGATTTTGAGGTTGAAATAACCGCGCGAACATTGGAACTGGACTTAGCCCCTCTAAGCTTCGATCCGACTTCGTAACAAAAGCATTCGACATTTTTTTCGAAAAATAGAATGGAAACATTGTAGAACATTTCTAGCTTTCTACTTTAATCCTGGATAACACATGTTGAATTTCTCATTACTTTTACGCAACATTTAGTTAATCTTATCTTGACATTGCTTATTTTCAATCGATAAAATTATTTAATCATACATTCAGTTCATTGCAAAGTATTATAAGATCTGATTGACAAAATTAGCGAGTTCATTTAATTTTAAAAGTACAATGGCTAAGAATAGATCAAATATAACTATTTAATCAATGCCTGATAATATCATAGTAAATAAAGACAAGGCAATGTTCGTTTATAATTAATGACATAATAAGCAAAACGTATGCGAAACAAACTCACGTGAACAAATTTTATGTTTACTGAACGAATACCAAAAACGTTGCTAGACTTTAACAAAATTAACATTGAGTTAACAAACTGTTTTTTCACTGTCTTTCTCAAATTAGGTCTAATAAATCATCATTATTGTTTGCATTCTACTCGTGAGATTCCCCTATGATTTTATTGTTTCAACTGAAAGATACAAAAAAAAGCATTCCCGACACTTTATAATGCCCGTCATTATAAAATCGAGGGTAATATAAAATTAAATATTATAAAATATTTTGCTCGACGAAAAATAGTTTAAAAATATGTATAGCGCAAATGCCAAAGTAGCAGGAGAGATGGGGTAATTCCGTCAACGAGGTTAACCTGTCAACCCCCTCTATATGGTTAACAGTGAATTTGAGAAACGTGTATTTCATACCGTAAATGTGTCTTTATGTTCAAATGTTACGGACGAACTTTCGTGAAATTGAATGTTATGTAACGATTTCCGCCAAACTGAATATACTTTAGTCTGCGAGCGAAATAAGATTTCGTGTTAAGAATTTTAAAAAAATGATTAATTTTATAGGCCAATGACCTTAAAGTAACCTCCGAGGCTGATTCTTCACAAACTACCGGGGCGAATATGTCACCTACAGATGTCACGCAATATAAAGAAAAAAAGTAAGAAATGCTAATTTTTTTATATAATAATATAATAAATATGTTATATAATGATATATAATAGATATATAATTTTATAAAATAGAAAAAGAGCTTCAAAAATATTGATCCAGGATGAACAACAGACATCAAATCCGTAGATTTGAACGATTATATTCCTTCCTAAAAAATTGCACTTTCCAAATTTCAGTTTCTTCACTTCTCAATGTTTAACTAATGACATACATATTCTAATAGTGTAAAACCCCCTGTATTATGTTATTTATTAAATTCACTTTAATCATGTGCACTACTTGTGAAAAAGATTGAATTTTGTTTATTAAAAATGCAATTGAAAAAATGGTAACGGAATAGCCTCAATTTCCCGTATTTTATAAATTATACTTTATCGAAACAGTTTGTTTAATTATCTAGATTTGGATATTTTATGAGTTTAAAAATCCCTAGCTTCGGGAATCTTATTTCTATAACAAGAAATTAAATATCCCGAACATAACTGCATAGAAAATTGAGGATAACAAAAGATCAGGCTATAAAAATAAGTAAAATACGTTGGCAGAAGAAATAAAGAAGGCTTTCAAATTTACATTTAAAAATGTAAGCAAAGTTACATTGACGTCTAATAGTTCTATAAATAACTTAATGACTAACGCAGAAGGTGTAGTTAAAGAAACTGGTTTTCAACTCTTCTGCGATGATTTTGTGTTGGTACTGATATTCCTTTCACTTTCTCGAATTTTCATATTAAAACAACATAAAGTAAAACAATTTTCAATTCTTTTTCATATTTTAACACTTTCATAGCATTTCACTTACACCATCCTTTAAATTTATATATGTATATGCATTTAAACTTCCTGTGATCTTTGCGAATTGATGATATTTAAGTTCGTTAGGATAGTTTGCAGTATAGTGGAAAATAGACACGTCAAAGGAATAGAAAAATTCAGCTTCTATCGGAACCTTTTGCAATTTAACCCTTCAGAAGTACACTGAGTCATATGATAGACCCATCACTACTTTGAGTGCTTACTGAAAACAGAAAATAACAATTTCTGGGGGCTGTAAAAATTCATACATGTTTTTCAACTCCTGAAAATTACATGATAATGATTTTGGAATAGATATAAATTGCTTAAAAGTAAAAAAAAATATCTTTTTTTTTACACAAAATTAGATAACTTTTTCAATTTATAATATTTTTGCACTAAAATTAAACTTCATACTTCTCAAAAAAAAAAAAAATGCGCGTGATGGTGATTGCGTTAAAAAGGTATTTATTTGAGCGATGGAATGTGTATTTTCTCAAAATAATTTAAATTACGTGCTTTATATATAAACTTTTTTTATTCTATGCCATTTTTGACATTTAAAGGGTAGATATTGATGATATGGAATTATTTGTCTATCTTTCTACCTATCTATCTATATATATATATATATATATATAT
>UCOK01013106.1:0-12959 GCA_900474325.1 Synergus umbraculus
GACTGCATACAGAGCAAAAAAATATCTACTCTTAATACTTTTTGTATAAAACGAGGAATTCAAAATCTGACTACAAAATGAAAAATGTTCATTTTATTTGAAAAATATTTTCTCGCTCTGTACGCATAATTCTAGTTAAAAATTGATTAATTCTACAGAGGGATAAAATTCCAAATTTTATATTTGTTGAGTAAAACGAAGAGCAAATCGAATTTTTAGATTAGAACTTGGTTCCAACACCCTTAAACATATATTTAAAAAAAAGAAAGATCATTAAATAGTTAAATTATGCTTCAAATAAAAAATATTCCGTAAATTTAAATATATTAAACATTTTCTGGTATTTCGTATTTTATATTTTTTAATTCTGAAGTTGCGTATAATTATGCGTATAATTCGTAAAATTCCGAAAAAAATTATCGACGAGCTAGATATAACTTTCAACATTACAAAATTTCGAAGTGAAAAATTGCTGCATTTTTATAATACGAGTTGCCAAAATTGAATATTTTTGAAAAATCGTTTACATTCGATATATTGTTTCGGTATTTTTGATTAATCTCAAAATAATTAATTTTGAAAGGTTTAATCTATCGGATTAAAAAGATTGACAGTAAAAATTTTGGAACTAATAAAAAATACAAAAAAATACCGAATATAAAAAATATTGATTGAAAAACATTAAGAAAATATAAATTATAATGTAAATATTTTGTCAAATAATTATTAATTAATTTACCATTTTATAACTTAGCAAATATATTATAGATATGGTAGATATCAATTTCGTATTTATTACATTCTCATCAGAGATAATGTATCATTTTTTTAGTACTAATAATTTATTAATTTATATTAATTGATAATAATTATAATATAATTATAAATATTAATAATTATAAATTTTGAAAATTTAAAAATTATAGAAAATTAATTATTTTTTAAATTTTATTTATCTAAATTTTTTCAATTGTTATTTTTTAGAAGTCGCATTTCATTTTTGCCAAAGTTCTACAGCTTTCGGATTCATATCTATAGTTTGGAGACTCTGCAGAGTCCGCGAGCGAGACTTTTGAGTTTTGGCTCGCTAAGCTCTTAGCAAAGATCTCACTCAATGACTCACATTCACATCAGATTTGACGCGGTTTCCATGGAAACAATGAAAAGATAGAGGGCAGCACCTCGATATAGGCTAAAATGCAAATATCCCCACCTAAAATCGTCCCCACTTCTGGCCTATGCCGCATCTAGGTACTAATATCTTTGCTCTATTCATACCTAGTAATTTTTACATTTCTGCCGGAGGTTGGCACTAGTTACTTCGCCAATAAAAGATGCGCGCAAAATACGCGTAACGCGTACTCGCGCGGCGGCTTAGGATCGTTTGTGGAGCCACCTTAATATGGTTAGAAAAAATGTTAGTTACCATTATTCGCGCAGGACTTACCATAAACCGCGATAAGAGCGAATTCGACTGTAGCGAAGTACGTTATCTCGGATATCTCGTCAATCGTTCTGGAATGCATCCAGATCCTGAGAATGTCAGACCAGTTACTGACTTTCCAATTCCCAATACAGTACGGAAACTTAGAAGATTTCTAGGAATGGTTTCTTGGTATAGTCGCTTTATTAAGGATTTTGCCGTAAAAGCTGAACCCTTATATCGTTTATTAAAGAAAAATAGAAGGTTTACTTGGGACGATGAACAGGAGAAAGCCTTTCAAGAGCTCAAAAATGACCTAAGTGCCGCGCCTACTCTAGCGAGACCAGATTTCAATTTGCCGTTCGTATTGCAAACCGATGCAAGCAGTACAGGCTTAGGTGCCGTGTTGACTCAAGTCCAGGATGATGAAGAACATGTTATTGCATCTGCCAGTCGCGCATTGCAGGGTGCTGAGAAAAACTATACCGTGACTGAACAAGAATGTTTAGCAGTTTTATGGACCGTAAAGAAGTTCAGACCCTATCTTAAAGGTTATCACTTTACCGTGATAACGGATCACAGTAGTCTACGTTGGTTCTACAATTTGAAAGATCCGACAGGTCGTCTAGGTAGAAGGGCCTTAGAGCTATTACAATATGACTTTGAGATCCAACACAGGAAAGGAGCACTTCACCACGTTCCAGATGCTTTATCAAGGATGTACGAGCCAGATTCAGAAACAGTAAACTCTATAGGAAACACTGAACACCTTTGATACATCAGAAGAATGAAATTACTAGATGAAATGCCGTATCAATTCCCGGATTGGATAATTGTAGATTAGTACTGCCGTTCGAACTTAGGACAAAAGCTATGAGCGAAGCTCATGACACTACAACTTCAGGTCATCTAGGCATAGATAAGACTTTCCAACGTCTATCATTGCTCTATTATTGGTCAGGAATGTTCAAAGACGTTGCAGACTACGTTTGTTCATGTAAAATCTGTCAAAAGATGAAGGTCGAACAAGCAGGTCCAATAGGTTTAATGGGAAAAAGAGTATTAGAACAACCTTGGTCAGTAGTTGCTGCCGACATTATGAGTCCGCTACCACCAAGTCGTTCAGGTCATCATTACATTCTAGTCTTTCAGGACATGTTTACCAAATGGATCGAAGTTCTGCCGTTGAGAAAAGCTAATGCCGCGAATGTTCAAAAAGCTTTTGAAGATGCCGTTGTATTTAGATGGGGTACTCCAGAAGTACTATTTACGGACAATGGTACTGAGTTTGTCAATAAATTGATAGCTAAAGCTGTTTCGGAATTAGGGATTAGACATTCGACCACTCCACCGTACCATGCTCAGGCAAACTCGGTTGAGAGAGTCAATCCAATGTTAAAGACCGTGATATCATCATTCGTAGAAGGTGATCATTGTGATTGGGATAAACATCTCCCTGATTTCCGCTTCGCATATAATTCTGCCGTTCATAGTTCCACTCGTGTATCGCCAGCGCTCCTTAATTTTGAAAGAGAGCCTAAACTAGCAAAAACACTTAGAAAAGAGGAAGAAGGAATTCGTGAATTAGTACCTTTGGCTGTCGAAGAATGGGAAGATAGAGTTAAAAGATTACCGTGTTCTTGTCGTTTGTTGAATAGCGTGGATCAAGAAATGTAAAGATGTCAAGTTTTTTAGTCTAATATTCATCTACCGGCTCTTAGAGATCTAGTAGCACATCGTTTAGATTTAACGTCGGATAGGCAAGCACATTAATATAATCGTCACCGACGTAATATTCGTTATAGAGTAGGGGATATTGTTTGGCGTCGTACTCATACTTTGTCTTCGGCTATTGACTACGTTGCGAGAAAGTTTTCTCCAAGATATGCGGGTCCATATAAAGTAATCAAGGTTATTTCACCAGTTGTTTACGAGATCCAGGATGAGTCGGGAACGATTGAGAAGGCTCGTGTCAAAGATCTAAAACAGTATTGGTCTGTGGATCCAATTTTGGTTAACAACGAAATTCCTTTTCCTAATGCCAGCAATGCAAAGGGGAAGAGCAGCTCACCGAGCGATCGCAAGGCCCAGGATGGCCGAATATCGTCCGGGCTATGGAAGCCCAGTGGACCAGAGAGATCGCTTCGGGGAAGTAGCACCCCCAGCACTACCGGCGAGGAGAAGAAGGCCCCGCGAAGAGGAAGACCGAGGAAGGCTTCAGCGGGAATCCCCATTGCTCGTCTCCAGAGACGAAAAAGCCCCGGAAGGCCACCGGGGAAGAAAAAACGTCCCAGAACACTTGGCCAAACCGAAGCAAATTCGTCGCGAGACAAAGACGAAGGTCCCCGCAAAAGCAGTAGGCTTCGAAAGCAGGCAGCCCGAAGCTAGCTGCTCCAAAGCCAGGCCATCCACTAGCCTTTATGGACGGGACGAGGAGTTTAGACCTCTTACAGAGAGTTTTGCGAGCCTTTGGTCCGTGCGCCACGGAATCAATGCTGGAACTGCCACGCTAGCCAACACCGCTATCAGTTGTGCCCATTCCCGAGGGGAGTCTTCTGTTAAGGCTGTGGGAACCCGGCGGTTAGACTTAGCCAGTGCCCTAGGTGCTCGACAACATGGGAAAGGGGAGAAATTGGGCCACACCACCCATTTAATACGGAATCTCCACCTCCCCGTGCTGTGGCTAGTCGATCCCGCGGAGCCCCTCAGTCGGCAGATCTTCCTACCGTTTCAGGCGCAGCAGCTCTAGCTCTGACCCCGGTAGGTCGATCTCGTGATCGTCTTGACGCAGATCATCCTCTCGTCCAGGCGATTGCAGAAGCGATCTTGCGCCGGTTCTAGACTCGCGAAATCCCTCTTTAGTTTATAAGTTCGTTTGCCGTTTCATTAGTTAGTAAGTCATTTTGCCGTGCCATTAATTGATAAGTTTTGCCATTTCGTAATTCAGTTAGTGATTAAGTTCTCTTGCCGTTCAGTTTAATTCAAGTTAGTCCATTTTTTTATGATCTCATTAGAGTTAGATTCGTTTCTTATGATCTCTTTAAAGTTAATACGTATAGTTTACGATCAGTTCGTTAGTTTAGTTAGTATAGTCAGATTATAGTATATGATCAGTTCGTCAGTTAAAAAAATTAGGTTATGCAGTTTGAATTAATGCGCTTATTTAGCTAATAAGTAATCTTAGGTTTCAGATAAGTTTAAATTCCGTAACTTCTTAGTATGTTGATCTTTGATTTATTTTGCTAAGTTTGCTCCAATCTGATAGATATGGAAGTGACAAACGATTAGTAAATCAAGATCTGTTTAGTGTTGCTCTAGTTCAATCAAATCAATTTCTCCTGGCTGCTAGCCCTTATTATGGATTGTTCTTATCATTCAGTCAATATCTTTTGTTCAATTCACGGAATTTGTTAGTACATTTTGCAATAGAGTAAAGTTTTGAAATCTTTTGAGTTAAATTTCTTTGCCAAATTATATCATGATTTTGGAGAAAAGCACAAAATTTAGTTTGCAACATTTATTCACACATTTAAGATACAACCTTTCTTTAACGTTTAGTTACAGTCTAACTTCATGAATTTAGAGCATGTTTGTGATCAGTATTGTGATCATCTTTCTGTCTGTCTTGCTTCAATTCTTATCATTTCCCTATCACCTGTCAACTATCGTTACGCAACACTTAAACCACTTATATCTTATGACGATTTGCTCACACTTCAAAGTACAAAGCAAAATAAGATACTCAAATTAAATTCAAGTAAAAATTTGTATAGTCTGGGAAATCGGATTGCTGACGCCTGCTGGCTTCTCAACCCATTATTGTCAGTCTGGGGGGAGGTTTTGTAACGTGGTGGATTTTAACCACATTATTTATCCTTTTCCCAGATTGATTTTTGTTCGGGACATCAAAATAAGAACAGCCAGCGGGAACTCATTTAATTATAAGAGTGTGAGTGTTGAGAAGGATGTACGAAAAATAAGAGAATTGTACACTATTACATTAGGATTAGTTTAGGTTAAGAATACTTTATCGTTTTCAGCCTACCTCATTTCCAAAGAACCCAGCTAGAATATATATAATTTACTTTCGTTTACATTGCCGTCTGGGATGCGTCAGTCATTTAACTAAGTTTGTTCATTCTCCAAAAATGCAATTTAATGCATTCATTACTTGTATTGTTGACAAACTGTCACAATACGTGGACGCAGCCATCATGGCTAGCTCCACTTCCACGCAAAAAGAGGGCAGCAGCTCTCAGAGCTACAATATTTTGGCTACCGCGACTGCGCACCCAGACGAAAGTTTCGGAGCATTCAGTTCCTCTCTGGCTGTTTCACGGTGAACGTCACAATTTTCGAAGTTTTTATTTGTATCGTTAAAAAGTGCCTATTTCTACACCAGTGTTGCATTTTCGAGTAGCTTGGGTTCTTCAGAGACAAGGTAGGCGTCTTCGGATCAAATTTCTCAGAATTGTGATTAAAATCTTGAGTTTGATATACGCCAAATGCGTATAGATTATACGATATTGCCAACTCACAAACTTAGAATTAGGATATACAAAGATCGGAACCATGAAAACCATTTGGGGAAATGAGTCGGCAGTAAGCACCTAGGGTACTTAGGGCGCTCAGCCCAATATGGCCTCGACCCAAGCACCAAATTAGTTCAAACTGGGCCGTTCTAAATACAGGGATGATCCCTCGGCTTGGTCCCATTTATTTAATGAATTTACAGGCTTGGGTGACGCTGCCTACGTCATTTTATTAGGGTAAATCCCAGGTGTGTTTTCATCCCGACGCACGCTCCAATATTGTGCTTGGCTTGGGTGAAAGCTTGGCAAATTATTACTATTAATAATCAACTAAATTTCCAATAGTAATTAATAGCGCAATAATTATAATAAATAATAATCAAGCGAATAATTATTTAATGTCAAATAGGAAATTAATCCTTAATCTTTTATTCTAATTTTATAACAATTAGAAAAAATATATGTTAAAAATTTCGTTTCTTAGACTTAAGAATGAATAGATCTTACAAAATATTAAGAATTAATTATTCATGTAAAAACTGGAAAAGAGGACCATAGTCGGAAGCGTCCTTCGAGCATCAGAGGCAGAAGGCAAGCGAAGCTTGCGACGATTCTTCGGCACAAAGCATAAAAGGAGGCCCTTCGGCCCTAACTCGAGACTTCAGTTCGGGATCTCGACCGAGACCGTTTAGTTCTGGACCTCGGACGAAACACACGAGCCTCACGACTTGGCTCTCTCAGTCAGACGGACTCTGACTCACCTCAGTCGGACCTACTCTCTTAGGACTGACTTCTTGGGACTCAACCCTCCAGTCTCTACGAAGGATCCGTGCCTCTACTTTTGACCGGTCACCTGCGTTACTTGTCGCACTCTTGCCTCTGCCAGCCCGCCATAACGCTACTCTGATCCAGTTCAGGGAACAGGACCAAATCAGTTCTTTTCAGAACTACATAAAGTCTGAGTTCCTCGTAGGAACCAATCACATCCCATCAGCTCTTCTCAGAGCTAAATTATAACGTAGACTCTACGATACATTCCCCACCTTTACCCTTTACGGAGTAAGGGAATCGTATCAAGTTTAATATAAATTTTAAAAGTTACATAATGGCCAACGCCCATGATGTTTTATTAGAATCAAAACATAGTCTAATTATTTTAGATTTAATAATGTAAGAATGTTCTAGATTCTAACAGATATATGTTAGATTACGTAACAATCATTGTGTGCGTAGCGTCGTATGACTTCATTGATCGTTGAGATTACGTAACTCTTAGCTTGAGAGTTCAAACTAATTCTTTCACACGCTGTTTTCTTTCGAATTTCTAATTGTAATTTCAATATCACCTTGTTTATAATAAATCATGTTTCTTTGTTTTAAATTTATTTCAGCCTGAATTGTTTTACGCCCCCACGATATCCCTCTCCTAGTTGAGCTAGTTTGAGCAAATTTAATTTTTTTGGGGATTTTTAGTTAGCTAAGTTTTCAGCGATATTTTGAGCGGTAATTATAATTATAACCTGACGCCCTTGTCATTTAAATTCATTTTTAGGAATTTAGTAGGGTGACTGATTTTGGAGCGGTACTCAGAGACGAAGGAGTCCCTATAAGTCGAGATTACCGTTACAAAGTGGTCTGTACTTTTCATCTGACTATGCTACCCTAGAGTTTTTAAATTCTCGGTAATTTAAAATCGGGTAATATTACCGGTAACATACCGGTATGTTACCGAAGCTTCGAGAATTTATGAGAATATTCACATACAGTGTTTTTTTAATTATTTTTAAAACTAATTAGATAATGTTCACGATTTCATACTTAATTTTCGATCATTTATTATATTTTTTAAGTTATTGTTACTCCAAGAAATATGCAAAATGATTGAAATTAACAATAACATCTTGAACATTTATTCACATTGGTGATCGACAACCCTTTAATATCTAAAAAATTCAGTAATTAGATAATGTTGGCGCTTATAGAATAAATTATAAGCAGCGTCTATTTAAGTTAAATAATGTTCAATGAAGCCTTCTTCTGTTATTGATTGTAAACATTTCAACCCAACCCTGGTTTCCATTAGATTCTAATGAAAGCCATGGGTTTGTTGACATAAGATTCTTATGGAAACCAGGGTTTGGATGACATGGTTACAATCTTTGTGAGCATTAAAATAATAGAAAATTTAAAAATACTCCGTATAAGTTTCTTACAATACTGCAAAACTTCATAAAATAAATTAATTACATTTTAATAAATGTGAATAATTAAATATAATAACTTCCAATTAGCAATCACTTATTTCAAAAACTGTTCACATGTGTAATAGTATTTTTAATTTAGGGGAGAGCAGGGCACAGAGGACTGGCGAGACACAGGGGTTCGCTTCAATAAAATTGTATTTTGTGTTGCGATCTCTTCGTAATAGCCGTAATTACATTCTTTAGTGACAAATTCAGTTTGTGTCAAGTCCATACGCATTTTAAATTAACGCTTTTAGAAAAAAAATATAAAAAACGAAAATTTAAGGAAAGCTTATAAGAAACTTTCATACATATAGCCTTCTCATTTGTTTATAAATGCTTTACTTGTTGAAATGTTTATTAAGTATATGTTAGTGTTCACTTAGCTTCCTTTTTGTCGAAGTTTTGTTACCGAAATGTTCAATGTATTAAATGTAGGTTAGCATTATTTATGAATTGACTGCGGGGGCACAGAAGAGGACCAGGTAGTTTTGGGGCACACAGGATCTATGCAAATTGTGACTATGAATTTTATATCCTCACTTTTGATAGAATATTGTTATTTATTTAAATATTTTTTATTTTAGATGGTGCTCATGCATCATGATGCATGTGCTGCAGTAGACGAGGAAGACGAATATATAATTTGTTTGAATTGTTCTTAAACATTGTATAAAAGTTCTTTAATTTCTTTCTTCATTTCTTTTTTTAATAATAAAATACGTTTAATAGCAAAAATGTATATTTTATATATGAATTACATACGTGGGGCACAGAGGATCGGCAAAGTCCTCTGTGCCCCGCGGGCAGGGGCACAGAGGTCCAATATTTTTTTTCTAAATTTGCCATATACTCGAATTAAAAATAATAATGTATTCTAGCAAAGCGTTTATCGAAAGTAGATAGTTTTTGCAATATGTACACCAAATTTCAATTAAAAGTACGTGTTATTTATAATTATATCGCCGAAAGAACGTTAAGCACTCCTCTGTGCCCTGCTCTCCTCTATTTGTAATAGTATTTTTAGTCATTCTCGATTCAGGGTGCCGTCCTATGGTAACAGAAAACGCAAAGCAGAAAGCAGAAAATCGTAAGAGTGAAAGAGACAGATAGATTTTCTCTCTCTTTTACTCTAATGATTTTCTGCTTTCTGCTTTGCGTTTTCTGCTACCATAGGACGGCACCCACAAATCGATATACCAAAAACAATAAAGGTAAAGATTGAAAATTATTCATATATTTATTATTAGTATTAAATCACAGTTTTTCTAAATGGAAATGGCTGGATGCAGTAATAAAGTCACTATTTGTTGTATTTTAAAGATAAATGTAATTTAATGACTAAATTAATTTTGTATGATAAAAACGAGAAATAAATAGCTGCAAAAAGCTACTGGTATTATTGTAATAATGTTTAGAAAAGAAAAAAAATAAATTCTCATAAATTCTCTTCGAGAACAAACGTCGGGTACGTTACCCGGTAACTTACCAATATTACCGTACGTTACCAGAGTAACTTACCCGACTCAAAAGTCTATGCTACCCTCACAGATTTCGACCTGTTGAATCCGAATCCGGCCTCAGAATTTTCTGTAAGAGAAGCATAGTCAGATGAAAAGTACAAACCAGTTTTGCTTCCTCATAGAGGAAGCTTTGTAGTGGTGACCAAATCCAGTTTCCTAAAAAAGGTTTTTTTGAACATATTTCAAGGGCAATATATCTAGTAGGATGTCCTGAAAAATTGTCCGGGTGTATGTGTGTGTATGTGTGTATGTGTGTATGTCTGAATGTATGTATGTTTGTATGTATGTCACAATCCTGCAATATGTTGAAAACGCGTAGAGATAAATTGATGAAATTTTGCATAGTTATTCAACTATATACCTAGTTAAATTTCTTTTAAGGGTTTCACAAAATATTTAATTTTAAAAGTTTTATGTACTTTTATAATTTTCGTAAAATTCATTTTTCCACGATAACTTCTCAAATATTGAAAATTTAAAGCTGGTGTAAGGGAAATGAATATTCCTTTCATCGAGACGAATCGATTGACCTATATGATTAATGTATTTCATTAAAAAATAAAAAAGTAATGCTTCATTAATTTTTTTAAAATGAATTTTTCAAATATAACTGGAAATATAAATGGAAACAAGTAATATCGAAGCTTAATGCTTCCTCTATGAGGAAGCAAAGTGCTCATTGAATGAGCACAAAAGTTGATACAACTTCACACCTAGTTTTTTTTGTGTCCCTGTTATCTTTATTTTTTTGAATTTTTGAAAAGTTATATATCTGACAATTTTTGTTTTATAAAAAAAAGTCGTAATGATAAATTGTTCGACTAATTGAATACTATGAATATCATTAAACAGAATTTGTAAATTAAGGGCATGTGTTACTTACCATATGAGCAAGTTTTTAAACTCGGTTTGTTTCCTACAATTTTTACATTTTCAAAAAAATTATAGTCAACATCCGTCAAGAATGTGAACACGGACGGATGTTGACTAAAATTTTTTTGAAAATGTAAAAATTGTAGAAAAAAAACCGGTTTTAAAAACTTGCTCATATGGTAAGTAACAAATGCCCTTAAAAAAATTTTTTTTTGAACTTTAAAAATTATCTAAATTTTTATCAAAAACGGCAAGCTAACGAACTTGAACTTTATTTTAGGACAATAAAAGAGTATACCAAAGGCCAATCAAATCAGTCAATTCTTTCAAAAATTATTATGCTCACAAACTAAAATCTACAGACAGACACATTGATAAAAACATGTTTTTTGGGTTCAGGGGGTCACAAAACGTCGACATTTGACAAAAAATGAGGGGTTCAAATTTTACACAAAACTAATACATTTTCTGATGAAAATGTAAAAAAGGTTTTATTTAGTAATTATTGATGTATAATCCTTACAAAGTTCTTAATTATAATAACTTTTAAAAAATTGTAAATCATTTACGAAGTAGTTTACGATGTCGTAATTTTCAACAGGGCGTGCCCCTACCAGTAGGCAACCTCCCTCCACGCTGTCACTTCTGTACGAAGTGTATATACTTACCAGGGATAACGTTCTAAATATATATTTATACATATATTAAACATTTATATATATATTATTACACTTAATAAATACACGCTCGAAGTACATAAAAAAATTTTTTTATTGATTTCAATTATTACACTGAGAAAAATGTTTGGTGCGGACAACAAAACTTTTTGTTGCTATAGAAGCAACAAAAATGGTTTAGTTGTGCCAACCAAATCTTGGTTCTTTCAACAAACGTTTTGTTAAACCAACAAAATTCATTTGAACCAACAAAATCTCAGGTTTGGTTGAATTAACAAAACTTTGGTTGATTCAACAAAAATTTGGTTGGCACAACCAAAAAAATATGACCCCCCCCCCAGTTTTTGTCAAATGTCCACGTTTTGAGATCCCCTGAACCCGAAAAACATACTTTTACGAATGTGTCTCTGTCTGTAGATTTTAGTTTGTTAGCACGATAATTTTCGAATGAATTCACAGATTAGCCTGGCTTTTGGTATACTCGTTTAGTGGCGTAAAATGACGTATCTATATTTGAAAGGGCCTAGCGGAATAAGCATGAGAAATCTGCCCCCGCACGTATAAGTACAGAAACCTAGGGGATTCAAATCCAGGCATATCATTGTGTAACTTTTAATTTTTTTCTTGTTTTTGATTCTCATGCGTGCGCTTATCCACGCTGCTAGCTTCATTTTTTTCTTGATCTTAATACAACGTGATCTTCAGACAATTGATCTTTAGAAAACGTGCAATCTAACAGGCGATCTTTATTTCTTGTACAAGCAATAGTCGTTCATACGTTACGTTAAAAGGATATCTTTTGAGATTCAAATATTTATTGCGATCCTATTATCCAAACATGCCTACATTAAAACTAGAACTCTTGTGCGTTGGTTATAATACTAAACTGAAAAAAAGCTTAGGTAGAAAAAAGTTAGTAAGAGATGAAGTTGAAGCAAATGCCTTCTCTCGCTGCCTTAAAAGAAAAATAGCTGTCAATGACATTCTATGTAATAAATGTCGACTCTTAATTTATAGAGAAAATTCTGCTAAAGATCCTGATTGCGACGCGGATATAGATCTTACTCTCTCTGACGGGAATTCCGATGATTCAATAGTCGAATTTAAGGTCAAATCCAAGAAAGATGTTTCTGATTGTGCAACGGAGTACTTTGAAATTCCTATGCAGAGGACAGTTGCAACTCATAAATACTGTTGCATTTGTTTTTCTAAGCAAAATATAACTGTCATTCCTGAAGAAGCGCGAATCCAAGCATACATTAAAAAGAAAATCTTCATACCACCTGGAAATCGGTGTTGTACAACTCATATTCTAAAAAATCGAATTTATGAGGAAGATCTTGACCGCTTAAAAGTGCATTCCAACACTGCAAGTCTCAGCGCATCAGAGTTGTCAAAAATAATGGAAACTCTTTCCATTAAATGTGATTCTACATTACTTGACAAAGTCGGCGAATTCGGCCTTTCAGAAAAGCAAATTAAAGTTTTTACTGGGTTATCTTGGGAAAATATTCTCGAAATAAAAGACTTAATGACTTCATTGCGTAATAGTCAATCTCGTTCAGTAATCCAAGCTCTTGTTGTGTTTCTTTTTAAATTGCGTACAGGAAATTCTAATCAACTATTAGCTTCGATATTGAGCATAGATAATGAACAGTCTATTTCGGAATATTCTGACAGTATAATTC
>UCOK01013110.1:2119-14897 GCA_900474325.1 Synergus umbraculus
CTCTTAAAATCTCTTAAAATCATTAAAGATTTCATCAAATTCCATGAAATCTTTAAAAATATTACAAAATCTTTTATAAATTAGAAATATTTCTTGAAAACCCTTAAAATTTGACGAAAACCTTCGAGATCTTTGGAAATTCTACAAAATCTTTTAAAAATCATAAAAATCTCTTGAAACCCTTTAAAATTATTAGAAATATCGAAAAATTACATAAAATCCCTCGTAATTTTTAGAAATCTGTTAAAATAAAAATTTAAAAATTTTTAATTTCTTCAAACCGTTTTATATTCCTCAAAATTTCACAAAAACCTTAAAAATCGCTTGAATTCGTCGAAATCTTTTAAAATTCTTTAAATTTTCTTAAAATTGCATGAATTCCTTTAAAATTTCACGAAATATCCTGAAATCTCTTTAAATTCTACGAAAAATTTAAAAATCATAAATGTTTGAAATCCACGTTAAAATACAGAAAAATCTCTTGAAATACTTTTATGTAAATTATTAGAAATCTTATGAAACTCCATCAAATCCATAAAAATGTCACAATATCTTTTAAAAATCGAAAAATTTCTTGAAAACCCTTAAAAAATTTACAGCTTTTTAAAAACTCTTAAAATTTGCCGAAAATCTGCGAAAGCTTTGTAAATTCTACAAAATCTTCTAAAAAGCTTTTGAAATTCCTCAATAAAATTCCCTATAAAGTTTTTTATTCCTTATTAAAATCACACAAAATACATTTTTTAAAAGTAATAAAAGTACCTTTTGTAGTCCTATTGAAATCTGATCAAAGTCGTGAAAAATTCTAAAAATTCCCAGAAACTTCTTGAAATTCTTTAAAATTCTAGGATAACATTTAAAATCCCATTATCTCCCATAAAATCTTTAAAAATTCCATAAAATTTCCTTAAAATTCCTATTCTTTTCAATGTATTTCGAGTTTAGACTCGTGACAAAATGATTATTAACGAAATCAAATTCAAAATTTCAAATTCAATTCACGTGTGTACTGAGAAATTCTGTGTTAGAAAAATTACTAATATCGATAGCAAGTAGGGGCAAAATCCCAAAATTGAGACATTTTAATACAGAAAATAATAAAATTTACTATTTCAATAGTAATTTTTACTATTTAAATAGTAATTTTTCCTATCTAAATAGTAAAATTGATTATTTTCTGTATGAAAATGTCTCAATTTTGGGATTTTGCCCCTTCTTGCTATCGATATTAGTAATTTTTCTAACACAGAGTTTCTCAGTGTGGAATTTACGATATTTCGACTTATTCGACTCTATCATCTTTTTAGAATAGAATACAAACGTTCTATCCCGTGTAGAAATTCCCAAACCTGGCCCAGACCGGTGATGGAACGCGGAGCTTTACCGGGGCCAGACTTTGCCCGATTTAGCCAGATCTGGGCCCGGTCGGGTTCCGCGTTCCATCACCGGTTTGAAATCACCCGATCTGGGCCCGACAGGGGCCACAGCAATATTTCTACACGGGATATCAGTCTCTTAGTTTCTTCATTGCATCAGGAAACATTACAAATTTGGACCTTCACGGAAAAAAGAAATGACTGTAATTTAAAATAGTCAACCTGCGCTTTGAATGCAGTTTTCCTGGAATTCAGTATAAGTTTTACTATTTCAAATGGTAATCCCAATTATTTTTCATTTGTTTTACTTCCTTCACATAATACATATACGCATATTGGAATAAATATTTTCGTAAAACAGATCAAAGTATTTATGCTGAGCCAGTTGAGAAAATACTTAGATGCAACCTTATATGATATGCATTATGCCTTGCTGCTTAAAGAATAGGGGATCTGTTCAAGTTTCTGAAAGCTTTATCATGCAGGGCCTGTCCGGGGGAAACTAGTGCAAACAAATATGTCCCTATCTCTATTTACACCATTCTCGGAGATAGAAGGAGACGGAAAAAGTGTAGGGGAAAAAGAGGGGGAAATAGCTTTCCCTCGAGTTTCAAGACGAGGGTCATGCGTTTATTTTTCGTCGTCATAATCGAGACACATCTCTTGGCGAAATTATTTGTCGAGTCGCTATTTATTTATGGTTTCTGGAGTTCAGGCGGAAACGCCCATCAGATTCGTTGTTCGTGTAGGGTGAAATTCACTGGATCCGATGGTGTAGAAAAAAAACCATAAATGTCTTTCGACTTTACATCTAACGGACTTTCTTTAACGATATTTAAACTGATTTGGGGTCGATTTTTACATGGATTTATTAAGCCGCGTTTAAATATACGATTTTTAGGTCAACGGACAGACTTTTGAAATTACATTTTCCACGCTATATTAAATTTTACGATTTGCAAATATATTCATATCTGATCCTACTTTTGTAATTGCATTTGCTCGGAAATTCAAGTGAGCACTTCCCTTAGAAAATCATGGTGATTTAGTAAAATAATTAAAGTGGAAGCGGTTAATTTTGAAGATAAAATTGTCAACCTTGAACTTGCCAAGAAGAGACTCGTGGGAAATTAAGCTAAATCTAGCACGATAGTCTTGGAACAGTTGAAACAGTTCTCGAGATATGTAGCTACCTCATAATGATTATGTTCGTGCAAGCCAATAATTTTCCAGGATAATAACCCCGAATGGCAGGGTAAACCTGGAACTTGGAAGAAGTTAGTTGCTGAATACAAAAATAAATCCGCGCGGCCGTTAGGGCGCAGAAAATTACTTAACAGGTGGTTTCGCGATTTTACAACGTCTGGTCTTGTGGGTCTGGTGCAATGGGACATTAAACGGCCATTCCGAATTTGGGAGGATAGAGTGCTTTGACCTCCAGGAATGAAAAGAAATTTTCTGCTTTGTACGACACAGGTTTGCTAGATTATAGGTCACCGGATGTCGCAGAGTCTATGATTTAAAACCTACGAGTTGCAGTCTCTGTGGTTACATTAATAAGAATTTTTAAAAAATTTTTCCTTGAAGTAGAAAGAAGTTTCATGTATTTAAGAATATTAAGTAGAACTTTGAAAGGATTTCAAGAGATTTTAAGTGATTTTAAGGAATTTAAAAGGATTTTATAAAAGAATTTCAAACATTTTAAAATTTAAATGTCTTTTTGAGAATCGTAGCAGTATTATTTATTTATCATTTTGTAATTTTAATAATTAGAAACGCGAATGAAATACTTGCACCTAGAAAACAGTTTCTTTGAGTCAAAGAAACATTTTTTGATTCAAACAAATTTTCTTTGAATTAAACAAACATCAGTTTCTTTAATACAAAGAAATTTTAAATTTGAGTTATTAAAATAAAAGTTTAGATTTAAAACAAGTTTTTTTCTGAGTGTGGTGTGGGAAAATTGAGGAATATTCTCAAATATCCCCTATTCTTATATTATTTATATTCCTTGTATTCTCAAATATTTTGATATATTCTCCAAATTCCGAATATTCTTTTGAGAAGATATTCCTGGCACAAAAAAACTCGAAGTGGTCGACCCCTCATTCGTTCATTTTTTGAAGAATGACATAAGAGTAGACAGCAATTCATTTTTCTTTAAATTCTGCCGAGTATGCTGAAAAAAGAAAGAAAGATGTCACAAAAATGAATTCATGGAAAAAGTGGCTTTCCTTGAAAAGGGCGAATTAGGGTCGCAACTAACTTACGTAATTTGCTTTCAAGACGGAAGAGGATTTATCTTGTACCTAAATAGTCTACATAATTACGTAAAGACTATTTTTGCAAATCTTAATACAAGATAAACCATGTTCTTGACAGAGCTCTAAATTTAGAATCATCCACAATGCTTGATATTTATAATTAGAACAAAGACAAAACAGGAGTTTCTATATTAATATTATTATTATTATTAATAATATTATTATTATTATTATTTTTGCAATTCACAAGAATCCCGCTCCCATTTCGTCTTTTTTCACCCCGAATCTGGTTCGATGCCTAAGGCCTGCACTCAATGTGCCGAAAGCCGGCCACTTTTGGGTCCCTCGAACCCGAATTAATCGGCCTAGAAGCACGCATCAGTATCAACACTCAGCAATCCTCCACGGTCCATGAATCCTCCCTATCCAATATCCATGAATATGCGATTCGTAAAGTCTAACCAAGAGTTTAAGATTCTGATTATGTGTGAGTGTGTGGGTGACGGGTGCATGCGTGTCACGCGTTTACGTGCAACTACATAACTCCCAATTGGCCCCTCCAAGCCATCTCCTCCTCCTCCTCCTCCTCCTCCTCCTCCTTTTCCTCTCGAGGAGAGTAAGAGAGAGATGGAACTTGGGAGGGAGATGTGTGTGCCACTGCGTTGCATTGAGCAAAGCAAGTAAAACAGTTCGACGGTACTTCGAATCGTTGTCACGTCGTGCTGCTCCGCTTACTTAAGTCATTTTTATAATAAGTGTGCGCGCGAAACGCTTGAATCGCATTCAAATCGTTGGAATCGCATTCAAATCGTTGAAATCGCATTCAAATCGTTCAAGTCGCATTCGAATCGTTCAAGTCGCATTCGAATCGTTGAAGTCGCATTCAAATCGTTGAAATCGCATTCAAATCGTTGAATTCGCATTGAAATTGTTGAAACTGCATTTGAATTGTAAAAGCCGGATTAGAGTCGCTGAAACCGTATTCAGGAGAGGGTCCCGCCAATGAGACCACCTGTTTCGCGAGGTGTCATCAGTGTTTTTCATCATCATGTCTGTTAAAAATATCTGTGACAAGAATTTTATTAATCATCTTCTTTATGTATTCCTTTGATGAAGAGGATTTTTTTGGTTCTTAAATCGCTGATTTAAATAGACACTCCTGTTAGTTTCGAGTTAATTACTACTCCTGCCAGCTCGAGTTCCTCTTGAGTTTAGTGTCTAGGAAAACGTGATTGTGTTAATAATTAATGCCACCTGACTGTTACGCGTCGAATGCATTTTACGAAATTCAACTGAAGGTAGTGCGCCTGTCAAGGAAGTGCGCGTATTTCATGCGATAGAGATTCTTGATGTGGGATTTGTTATTTATAAGGAATCTAGTTTGTTTAGAGTTTGCGAGTTGAGAGGTCAAGGATTTGTCAATTGAGAAAAAGGATTTTTTCTTTGAGGAAAAGGATTTATTCTTTGAGGAAAAGGACTTGTTCCAGAAAAAGGATTATATTGTATGGAATTGGAGAAACAGTGATTGTATAAATGAATGCAGGACGAGACGAATCAACCTTTGGGATAACAAGCGTGTAAGACGGTAATTTGAAGTTTATTCTTGTTCGGAAGATTTAGAAGAGCGTAAAATTGAGATTAATCGTTGAGGAGCTGAGGAATTCAAATCACCCACCTGCATTTCCAGTTTCCTTTTATTGATTAATTGTCCCGAGATTATATATTTGAAAATAATTACAACAAGAAAAAAACCATCAGAAAACATTTCTTCATTTCTTTGAATCACTGAAGTAATTGAAAAACCAGTAAAATTCCATTCTCCAAGCCTGAATTTTCGAAAGTAAAAAGCCATGTTTAGAGGCATTTGATACTTTGCCTCTAAGAGCAATTTTTGCAAAAACCAAGCCATTTACCTTCACCTGTATGAAACGGAAGTAAATGACCTAGTTTTAGCAAAAAATATTTATTATTGCGAACGTAAAGTATTCAGATGTAGAGAGCATTGGTTCGAATTAATTAATAGAGTTGTAGAATGTTTACTAAAGCGATTTAGCAAACAGCTTAGTAATTTATTACGTGTATCAATTAGAGAGTATAACAGTCCAAAGATCCGTTTGAATTTTTATTTATTTTTGTTTCGTTTCTTTTTTGTTTAATATAGCAAAGTGGAGAACGGATAGGAATAAAAGGAGGTTTGCAGAAGTCGCGCGTCATTGCTTCGTCTGCTATCCCATTGCAGATACACGTGTTCATCGATCGGGATCGATAACGGGATTCTGGATATCGTACGTAATTGCTGAGTAATACAGGGTCTGAAGAGAGCGTGTCTTGTAACACTAAACTCTTGGACATCTTGAACGATGAACGGACCCCGGATTCGCAATTCGACATCGATTCACTCGATTCTCGAAGGAGACGTCCAGAAGGAAGGCCGGAAGCTAGATCGTCACCAGAGGGTCTACTGAGAAGTTAAAGACCGGACATGGTTGATCATCATTGTTGACTAATTAAAACGTCCAGCAGTAGCAAAGTTCGCGTGAGTCACGCGCCAGTCTTTAAGCCTAAGTTCAGGAGAGCTCTTCGAGAATAATTATCGGGGGCGTGGTACCGTTTCGCGATCGTCGTGAATGTGAGTCGATCTTCGTCGTGGAAGTGCTGTCCACCGGAAACCGGAGGATTCGTGCGACCCGGGATAAAAAACGCACCAAAGACATGCTCAAAGTCAGCATGTTGGATTATATCGGGGATACTGGGTGAGTTTTATAGATAATCCTTATTTTTAAAAATATTTCAAGGTCGATTTAAAAATCCCGGGTTTTCCTGATCAAGTTTTTAATTTTTTCCTAGGGAAACTTAAAGAAATATACTTTTATTTACTGCAAAACGCAAAGATTTATTTTTATTCGTGACTTTCATTGTAAACATTGGATTACGAATCAGTTTTTTTACTTTGAAAGGTTCAATGAAATTAATCTTACGAAAAAAACTTAAAAATTGCTTTTTTGAAAATCTTGGCCTGAACTCATTAAATATACGTAGAGTGCAAATATTCCTCGTGTTGAATCGAATCGATTAAATCGAAATTAATACATTTAACTCTATTCTCACATATTTTTACTAAAAAAAATTACCTTATCACCTTTTTTAATAGATAATGATATCCTTATTTTTTTAAATCTTTCGAAAAAATATTTCAAGGTCGATTTAAAAATCTCGGGTATTCCTGATCAAGTTTTTTATTTTTTCCTAGGGAAACTTAAAGAAACATACTTTTATTTACTGCAAAACGCAAAGATTTATTTTTAGTCGTGATTTTCATTGTAAACATTGGATTACGAATCAGTTTTTTTACTTTGAAAGGTTCAATGAAATTAATCTTTCGAAAAAAACTTAAAAATTGCTTTTTTTAAAATCTTGGCCTGAACTCATTAAATATATGTAGAGTGCAAATTTTTTAAAGTAAATATTTTATGACTGAACTCAAGCATAATGATACAGTGAACGCAGTCGTTAAAAGATAATTATGGTATACTTTCTCCTATTTGTTTCTGATATTTTTTTTAATTGTCACTTTAATTTCAGTGTCGAAAGGCACTAAAATAATAGACAGTAAAGGTAAAAGCTACTAAACGTCATAAATATTTATCTAATCTCGCATAATGCAATAATAGAAGTTTAATAATAAATTCCCGGATAATATTTGAAAAGGAAATTAACTTTTGCAAACAATGAATTTCCTCTTTATTAAAATATTTGATGAATTCAATAAAAATAATCGTAACTTTTAATAATAGAGCTTTATTGAAGAGTTTTAGTATTTTCTTACGCAAAAGTTATATCCTCAAGAAAAGGAGATTAGTAACTTTTAATTAAATTCGAGACTTGTAAATGCATTCTTATCACTATTAGGAACTTTTCCTTTTCTTAACATTTTGTCACTTGTTCTTTTTTCTTACGTAAGCTAGAATATTTACAACCTCGTTACAAATAATTTTACTATAAGGGAAAAAATGGCTTTTATATACGAATATCTATTATTTCCTGTTTTTCTTTTTAGTTTTTGTAATTTTACGCGTTCAAACAATTTATTATAACTGTCGCTATCACGAAGTATGGTAATTTCGTCTCTGGTATGTAGAAAATTATTGCACATTTTAGTGGAGGATATTATAAGGTAGGTACTGCAATTTCTTCCGTAATAAACCTTCTGGGTTTATTGAGTTTACCCATGTGTGTAATAATCGTCCCTATGATAACAATTTCTTACCGCAAAAAATTTCTTTTCAACTTTACGAAGCGTGACACAGTAAAAATCTCGGGAAAAATAATGTCTTTCGTAGTAAAATTTCAAGTTTTGAATGTTTGGATTTTCAAGTTTAATTTAAGTTCCAAATTGTTCCTGTTTCAAACATTCTGCTATGGTTTTAAAACTTGATGGATTTGTGAATTGTTGACGTCAGGGAAAATTTGTAGAAAGAGGATCGAGCGAAATGCATGGAAAAGTAGGTTATTTATTTCAAATCCGACTCTCGCTTTAAACCCTATATAACCATATGTTATACGCATCTTGGAGAAATCTCAAGTCACACAAAAAGTGTTACATCTTTTTTAAAATTTAAGAATACATTATAATTATACCTTGTAAATCGCGTAAATCACAAAGTATTATTCCTCCTACAAAACAAGACGCAACTACATTGTGAGGCCTCTTTATGCTATTAACAAGTGTAAAATGCCGTTGAAATGATTCTTTGTGTCCTTATCAAATATGAAAATGATTAAAGGGAGAGTGCTTGAGGCGTTAAGTAATCCTATCAGGCACTAGAATTATTACTTGACTTACACACATTCATCACACTGAATGACATCTTTTTTATGCTTGTTACGTAATTAAATTATTTATTCATTTTTAATAATCGTATTCATAAAGTAAGATAAAATTTAAAATAATACTTATTATAATATTTCAAGAAAGCATAAAAATAAGAATAACGTATTTTCCATCTCATTATTGTAATTTGTCACTTTGAGAGCTTCTGTTGAAGGTTTCATTGTAAAATCAGAAGAATTTGAGAAAAGAAAAATTGTCCAAAGATAGTTTATATATTTATATTTCATGAATTATTCTGAATATTTGTTGCGCGACCAATACCGTTTAATTTAGAATTTTCCACTCAAATGATTCGATGCAGGGGTGCATGTGCAGACGTTTTGTAGTATCGTTTAAAAAAAATGAGCTACGACCGAATTCACGTGGGCCCTTGGCTCGCAAGGGGGCCTCAAGTGTTAAAAATGCGTTTCATGCACAGCGGACGCCGCCTGTGAATTCAGCTATAAATCATTCGTGGATAAGCTACTTATCAAGTAACTATTTGTCACAAAGCGTCTTAAGGCGACGTTAAAAAATGTGTGAGCGCAATGTTTCTGAATCGACTATAAAGACTATATCACTTCCGTTATTAAGGCTATCTCTCCCTAATAAAGGAACGACGAGATAAATTCTACAAACGTTTTCTGTCTGCCGTAATTTCTTGGTTCTTATCTTCTTTAGAGACTTTAAAGGCTACAATTTTTATAATGTCTTGAAGATTTAAAACTGAAAACAATTATTGACATACATATATAATATTTGAGTTCTGGTTACTCTAGGGGCGGAAAAAGTAAATTTTGAGAATTTTTTTAACGGAACCATAAAATAAATCAAGATTCTGGTAAAAGGTCTTTATTATACAACTATAAATGAACTATAAAAAACTAATTAACTAATTATGAATGAGAATAAAAATACAGTTGTGCAATTTATACATCGATTTGGAAGAAGAAATATTCCTCGTGTTGAATCGAATCGATTAAATCGAAATTAATCCATTTAACTCAATTCTCACCTATTTTTACTAAAAAAAAATATCTTATCACCTTTTTTAATGACAATGAAAAAATCCTATTTCTGTAAAGAATAATTTGAATATACAATTACATTTTTAGGTCAAATTGTTCTTTCTCTCCACGTACTGTTAAAAAAAAAATGATCAAAATTTAATATACCATTATGTTTTAAAATTAATATACTTTCTATTAACATTAATATATCTTATGTTAATATTAATATACCCTTATATTAATTTTAATATGGTTTTATATTAATTCTAAAACATATGGTAATATATTAAATTTAATTTACGGTATATGCAAATGACTTTACAAAATATATATTAAAAGTATATTAATTTTGCAAACATTTTTAACAGTGTCGCTAAGCAATTTTAGGTCTAAACGATTTTTTGAAAATACTAGAATTGTCTAATCCCAACGGGATATTTATTGCGAAAACATTGATTACGAAATCCACATTGAACTCTGATAAAAAAATCTATTCTGTTGTATCAAAAGGTTAATTGATCTTTTATGAGAAAGTAGGACACTATTTTTGCGATTTTTTAATAAGCAGAATATATAAATAGTAACACAAGAATAAATAAAAGTTTAATCAAGAACGTCAAGTTTTTATTTTTCATCTTTAAAAAAGAGATACAGGCATTAGTTACTCTTCATGAAGCTCTACAAAAGAGCGTTTCGTATATAATTACTCAGTCCTGTTAAAAGAGAACTGAGAAGAAAAATATAACTTGTGCATATATACACATCTTTTATGCTGCTAGTTAAGTTCAAGTAAAACAATTTTTCATGCACTTTTAATTCCTTGATAAATATAATTACCCTTGGAATTAAAATTAATTAAAAAAGTTTTTTTCTGTTAAATTTTGTTTTCTTCAGTCTTGAGTGATTCAATTAATAAAATTACGTAAAGAATTGTTTCTTTACTCAAGTCTTTCAACCCGGAACAAAAATACGTTTTTAAAAAGTTCCGCATTCATGAGCATGTAGATACCAGAGGTACAAAGTGTTTGTGGCTACTTTATGCCTGTGGTATCGAGTGCATGTAATTATGTCGCGAAAATATGAAAAGGAAGGGATAAGACGAGGTGGGAGTGTAGGACGAAGGAAAAATTTAATAACGAGTGTTGTGTGCAGAGCATATATGTATACATATATGTTATATGTGCATGTATTATGTATTTTACCATATGTACAATGTACATTGTACATGGTGTGTATGTACATGTATGTACCAGATCCGAGGTGCAAACGCTAGCAAATTGTTCGATCGAACGAGGTCGTCGAGCTCGATTCTTGGCCAGTCGGTTTCACCAAGCAAAACATTGCTGGCTGTGCGTTTCCTATGCGAGCACTTCATACCTCTTGGGACAGGCACGCTATCAATACAGGTTGATTTGAAATTCAAGTTATGCGGCAAGAGCATGCGAGGCGACTCCTTGTTAAGGGTCGAATCGAAAATGTAAATGGGATTGCCATTCAGACGTTTTAGTGCTCTGGGACGTTAAGCTCTTCTACATATCGAGATCACCCAATAGAATAAGTTGTCCTGAACGTTCCTTAACGAGTTTAAAATTGAAAAAAAAGTGTAGTCATTGCTGCATAAGTTTGATCGTTCATAACTATGTTATAGAAGCATGAGAATTAAAGTAGACATTTAATTTGATGTCTGGATGATTTTTGATCGATTAACTGTTTAGCCTGATATAAAACTGGTTATAGAAGTAGAAGCTCGGTAGTCGCTTCACTGATGGACAAGTGGTTTTGACATCTTGCGGGAAATCTTGCGGTCCGGATTCGCAATTGAAGGAACTGTGGCGAAAGCACACCCGCGGAATTCGCCTACGTTTCGCAAGTTCACAAATGACAAACCACATCGTGCTAAACGCGTAGGTTCGTTTCGCGAACAATAAAGCGAAGGTGACTTTCTAATTGCACCTTCTAAAAAAAAAAGTGGCTAATATGAGCAATGAAACACCTTTAGTGGTTTCCATCTTTCAACAACAACTGTATATCGACCTTGTTCCAAATCTACTTAAAAAATTAGTCAGCTTTTCTATTCTAAAAAGATGATAGAGTCGAATAAGTCGAAATATCGTAACGCCTATTCCGCACTCCTGATTCGTCGTGTAAGTATCGATAGTGATTTTCGACAATCGATATTTGCCGAATCGTAAATTCCGCGTGAATTGAATTTGGTTTCGTTAATAATCATTTTGTCACGAGTCTAAACTCGAAATACATTGAAACTCTAGGAATTTTAAGGGAATATTATGGAATTTTTAAAGATTTCATGGGACATAATGGTATTTTAAATGTTATGGTAGAATTTTAAAGAATTTCAAGAAGTTTCTGGGAATTTTTAGAATTTTTCACGACTTTGATCAGATTTCAATCGGATTTGAAGGTACTTTCATGACTTTTAAAATATGTATTTTGTGGGATTTAAATAAGGAATTTAAAACTGTATAGGGAATTTTATTCACGAATTTCACAAGATTTTTAGGATTTTAAAAAGATTTTGTAGAATTTACAAAGATTTCGAAGGTTTTCGTAAAATTTTAAGGGTTTTCAAAAAATATATCTAATTTATAAAAGATTTTGTAATACTTTTAAGGATTTCATGGAATTTGATGAAATCTTTAATGATTTTAAGAGATTTTAAGAGTTGATGAAACATTTCTAGAGGTTGCTAGAAATTTTTAGAGATTTTCACTAATTTTAACATGGATTTCAAGAGATTAATGATTTTGAAGGTTTTTATGTGCATTTTTAATGATTTTTAAGTGACTTTTAAGAAATTCAAGAGATTTTTAGAATATTAAAACGATTTTGTAGAATTTTATAAGATTTTAGGATATTTCGTCGAATTTTAAAAGCTTTGTAAGAGTTTTATGAGATTTTAAGGATTTTGAAATATTATCCTAAAATTTTAAGGAATTGTATGAGATTTCCAATAATTTTAGGTGATTTCGAGATTTTTCTGATATTTAAATGATTTCGTAATATTTTTAAGGATTTCATGGAATTTGATGAAATCTTTAATGATTTTAAGAGATTAGAGATGATAAAAAATTTCTAGAGTACTAGGAATTTTTAAAGATTTTCACGAAGTTTAACATAGATTTTAAGAGATTAGAGATTATATAAAATATAATAAATTATATAATATTTAAAAAGAAGAGAAATGCGCGCGCGGAGCGCGCTTTCGTTCTTGTAAATAGTAAAATTGCAATTACATAT
>UCOK01013116.1:0-12378 GCA_900474325.1 Synergus umbraculus
AAATGCTATTAGGTGTACAACTTTGCTTCCGCCGTTTTTCGATAGATGACTGCAGCGGTAAGTGCCGGTTGAAATAGGCAGGTCAAAAATTTCATACAGTAAGCTTGGACATCTGTCAACATAACCACATCACCACATTAGTGAATTTGTGTTTGCATCAGAAGTGTATTCTCGATCGAAGATGTCAGTTTTCGAGCCAAATTCTCGTCATTTGCGGGAAGTGTTGATTTTCTGCTTTCATTTGAAGAAAACTGCGGCTGAGGCTCATCGAATGCTCTCAAGTGCTTACGGTGACGCTGCTCTTAGTGAAAGAACGTGTCGTGAGTGGTTTCAACGCTTTAAAAGCGGTGATTTTGATGTCGAGGACCGGCATGGCGGTGGAAGAGAAAAAATTTTCGAAGATTCCGAACTGAGGCATTACTTGCTGAAGACTCGTGCCAAACGCAAGAAGAATTAGCAGAATCATTGGGAGTCACTCAACAAGCAATTTCGAAACGCCTCAAAGCCATGGGAATGATTCAGAAGCAAGGAAATTGGGTTCCTTATGAATTGAAGCCAAGAGACGTTGAACGTCGTTTCTTTGCTTGTGAACAGTTGCTTCAAAGACAGAATCGGAAGGGTTTTTTACATTGCATTGTAACCGGCGACGAAAAATTGGTCCACTACGATAATCCCAAACGCAGAAAATCATGGGGAATGCCCGGACATGCCTCCACATCTACGCCCAGACCGAATATTCACGGTGCCAAGGTTATGCTCTGCATTTGGTGGGACCAGCTCTGTGTGGTGTATTATGAGCTGTTGAAACCGAGTGAAACTATTACAGGGGATCGATATCGAACACAATTGATGCGTTTGAGTCGAGCATTGAAGGAGAAACGGCCACAGTATCAAGAGAGACACGATAAAGTTATCCTGCAACATGACAATGCTCGGCCACATGTCGCAAAACCCGTCAAGACATACTTGGAAACCCTAAAATGGGAAGTCTTATCCCACCCGCCGTACTCTCCAGACATTGCTCCTTCCGACTACCATTTGTTCCAATCGATGGCACATGCCCTAGCTGAATTCTTATGAAGAAGTCAAAGAATGGATCGATTTGTGGATCGCCTCAAAAGACGCATCGTTTTTTCGAGATGGTATCCGACAATTGCTCGAAAGATGGCAAAAAGTAGTGGCTAGTGACGAACAGTACTTTGAATCATAAACAGGTAATCACTTTTTCAGAATAAAGGCTCAAATTTTCGAAAAAAATCGGCGGAAGCAAAGTTGTGCACCTAATATCTCATGATTGAGATTCGGTAATATGGATACCTCGGCTTCTATAGTTTTGCCCATAGATTGTAGAATCTCTAGAAGACAGTCGCCTAGTGGCACTTCAGTGCCATCAGCCATTATTGCTAACGTGTTATTGTCCTGCCGTGTCCAACCCTGAGAAAGGCAGCGATTAGCGGTTTTCTGGTTGACGTAGGAGCAGACGGATCCTGGGTCCACTAGAACTTTGATGTTGAATTTTCCTATTAAAACCGGAATGAAAATTCTAGGCTCTTTTGTCGGTGGAACGTAACGGACCGGGTGTGAGATTGGCCCGGACCGTCTGTCGTTTCCCTTTGGGAGAGGGCAACAATCACGCGTTAGGACATTGTCCTTTCCACATTGCGAACAAAATTTTACTGCCATGTTGGGGCATCTGCGTCTAGAGTGCCCTGTTTTCTTACAACGCCAACACGTTTCGGTTGGATTGTAAACTTTAGACATGGCGGAAGTCTGTTGTCTAGCCGGCCTATAATTATTTTTATGTTCACTTTTTGTTTCTTTTTCGTGTTGAGACTGGGCTTCTTCGATTTCCTCGACTCTGCGGATCAATTCATCGGGGCTGTTCACGTCTGGGCGTCGAATGAAAAGACGAAGACCTGGTTTCATGTTGTAGTAGAGGGTCTCCATTGTTTTCTCTTGAGAGAAACCACCGCGTCTTCTGGTTAGAGTTAAGAGAGAAGTAACGAAGTTTCTTATGGGCTCGTTGTTACCCTGGTGCCTATTGTAGATCTGTTGATCCAGTTGCCTTAATTCGGAGGGTGGAAGATAGAATCTTCTGAGACTCTGTTGCAAGTCGTAAAGCGATGTTAAATCCGTAGCGCAATTACGGTACCAGAGCTGGGCATCTCCTCTTAATAATTCTGGAAATCCTCTCAGGATTTGGTCGTCAGTGAAACCATATGCTCTTTGTAGTTCCTGAAGTCTTTCCAAAAATCCATAGACGTTCTTTCCGTCAAAGTGACAATTCCACTTCCTCATTTGGTCCATTACTTTTGTTAGAGCTTGAGGTATTTCATGTTCGTTCCAAGTGTTGTGGAAATCGTGGCTTCGTCGATATTGTGGAACGGTTTGGTTACCGATGTTTGTGTAGGCTTTTTCGGTGGGTCTATTTTCGTCTTGATCGACCGGAAGGTCCAGTAGGGAAACCTCAGTGGGCCTGCTGTCAGGAGCTGTCTTTTTTGGAGAGGAAGAAGCTATGTAAAGCTTATCCATCTCTTGTTGTACATTTTCCATGTCTTTATTTTTGTCTTTCTCTTCTTTATAGTCCGGGCTGTCTTCCGGCTTATCTGAGAAAAGGTGAGGATGGGCCCTCACGAAGGCGACAAGTCGTTGACGGAGTATTGTCACCGTTCCTGTGGGATCTAGTCCGTAGGTTCGTAGGATGTCTTCAAGCTGTTCCTTCAGAAGCTTGTAGACCCATGAGACACCTGGAATTTTTAATTTTTTTTTAAAGTTCTGAACAAAAAAAATGTACTAAAATCGGATCACTTTCACGGGATTTGAGGGGCGATCACTGGCACTTGATGTTCAAAGCACTTGAGGCTTGAAGAGTTCACAAGAAAATGTTCACAGCACGTTTGAGGTTTGAATAAGTGTTCGTAGCACTGTACAATTAAATTTTCACGGCACTTTTAGCAGCACTGATTTGTCCTGACTTGACGTCTTCACTGCACGGATCAATCCTGACGACTAATGGTCGTAACGGAGTTTTGAGTGTCCTGCGATTTACCGGAAGCTAACGGTGCGGTACGGTGAAAAGCTTGCGGAAAAAATCGCTCTTGCTTGAACTCAAAGAGACGGTATAAACGGAAGATCGGTAGCGGAGTAAACGATGTGAACTGGTTCGATGATCAGACCGAAGTGAAGTTCTGGACGACGTGTTGCTGCCTATATACAAATTTTGAAAAGAGAAGGGGTAACAAAAAATGACGGAGAAAAAATGGGACGGGTACGGATACGGAGGGGGACAGGAGTGTCTTCGTTCAGAGAGAAAAATAAAAGTCAAAAACTGTTCGGGCGCCATGTAACGTTCGGATTTTTCCTGAAAATGATCTTAAAATTTATAACTATCTTAGCGGATGCTTCAGTCGAGCCAGGGTCAGGTTTTTAAGATAGTCAAATACAAATCGAACAACTTTGTTTTTCTGTAAAATTATAACAACGAGTATTTATTCCCTAAATCTTACAAATCTAACTGTGTGAATCTAAACAAATGACAAAGAGAATGAAACTGGAATTTATGTGACATATTATTATAATAAAAAATTATAAAATTATAAAATTATTATAAAATTATTATAGTCATGTAATATTTTACGGTCTCGTTAGATGAAGTACAAATTGACAGATTCGTGAACGGATTTGACATACAGGAGATTTCGCGGAATACAATATTATCATCTCAGCTCTCTTACTTCAGCGGTTTTGACGGTACGGAGAGAAGGGAGGACTGATAGGAAAAATAGTGTAAGTTTCGGATGTATAAATCTCCAATGCGTTTTGCAGATAATATTTGTAGGTCCTCCTACTAAATATTATCTTCGGTTTAATTTATCACTCACAGATGCGCCTGTTGAGTGTAAATTAATTTCTATCGCTTTGTAATTTAATGGACAGGATTTACAGGAAAAGGAATAGAAAAGTATTCTCGGGTGGAAAATATTAATAATAAATGCTCCTATTTATTAATATTTTATCATGGATTTCTACAGCCTTAGGCGATCCTAATGACTGAAGAAATCATACACCTTTCGAAAAAGAGAGAGGATGGAACGGAGAAACGGTGAACGGATAGAGAAGAAGTTATGTTTAAGAAAATGTCAGGTATAGTAGCTCCTATAGCAAGACATTTCTTTTAGGCGAGAATTGACAACGACAGGTGCGCCTGAGCGTTGGCAATTCCCTATACAAAAGAGTACGGAAACCGACAAGGATAGATGCGCCTATGCCTTGGGATTTTGCCGGTGCTTTGCCTATCGCAGTTGCTCCTGTTGGTAGGAAAAGTACACGAGTTTTCACCAGGCGGGAGCTCTCCGATGTGCTCGGTGAGTCTTGCCCAGCTAGACTGATTAATTGTTCCTCCGTGGGTGGTTTTATGAACCTGTCTGGCGAGCAGACGGCTTGGAGAGGGGAACCGTTGTTAGGTAATGAGAGTCTAATGCAAGAGTACGGGAGCGGGGATGGTGACTGTGAGGTACGGTAACGAGTATGCGTACGGTACGCACACAGGCGTAATCACTCGTTACAAGGCTGTTGCAGGAGGGTCAAGAAATCTGTAGAATACTCTAACCTGCAGGGCAAATTTCGTCGACTTTTTGAGGCCACAGGAAGGACTTTTTAAAAGTTTTTTCATGTCCTGCAGGGAAAACAGGCTTAAACTTAGGAGACTTGCTTTTTCGATTTATGATTAGAGTACAATTTCGGCGTAATTCAATAATTTTACCTTGTGTATTTACCGCACACACACATTGACAGCAATGGACAAAATGGCCGGCGTCGTTGAATACACCGTGTAAAATTATTGAATTACGCAGATATTTTCCTCTAATCAAAAATCGAAACACCAAGTCCTCTAAGTTTGAGCCTGCTTTCCCTTCAGGACTTGAAAAAACTTTTAAAAAGTCCTTCCTGTGGCCTCAAAAAGTCGCAGAAATTTGCCCTACAGGTTAGAGTGTACTCTCAAATTTCACCATTTTTGCGACTTTCCTGCAACAGCCTTAAATCAAGGACAGAAAAGTTAGGCTCATACTTTTGAAACACAAGCAAATGGCGAGTTTTTACGAGGTTCATATGCATTTATTAAGGAACACTTTTTATTATTTTTTTATAAAACATTTAACTTATCAAAATAAAAACAGATAGTGTAATTAAATAAGTAAAAACTTCGAAAATATTAAACAATTTTTTACTTTTATGTTCTATTTTAAGATGTAATAGATAGTAAATATTATTTATTATCGATTCAGTATAGGACTAACTTTTTACACTGTCCAAGTAATGGCCACGAAATAGAATCTATCCGTATAAGAAAGGGAGAAAATGTCAGCGAATTTTATTATAGATTGTAATTACTCATCAGTGAAGACAGTGAAACATGAGCAGCATTAGAGGAAAAATACAACGCAGAAGAATCTAAGAAAATGATTTCCCCTCTAAATGATTTGCCCTTGAAGCTTTTCTACGAGATCTCCCCAACGAGTTTACAACAGTAATTTACGCCCGCGATCCAAATACATAAAGTACAATTGCATACGAACTTTCATCTAGCACAAAACCAACCAGGTTCAAGAAATTTACAGTCTCACCCGTTAAGAATATCCGTGAAAATACATCTTTCTTTCAAAAATAACCCCCGAGAAATTATGGCTCATATCAACCTTAATAAATTTTTTTATTCTATGATCTATTTTCTTTATGTCTCGATTACTCCCTTATAATTATGTATCAGGAAATTAATTAAACTTCCCTGCTATTATATATAGTAGACAAGGAGGTCCGTGGGGTATAAGGAGGGAATTCGAATACAATAGTATCGTAACGAAAATGTTCATTCGGAGGAATAAAGGAGGTTATGTTTATCATTACCTGTTTCATTCTTTTTGCAGTTTCCTGGCTTCATCTCTTTGAATAGCACATAATCCATTTAGAGCACTTGCACTTACATTTGCACACACTGCACTATTTTTACCTAATTCACACTATGCACATAAAAGTTTCTTAAAAATACTTCCCGTATACCGGTTTCTTTACTATTAAGGGCGTGTGTTACTTACCATATGTGGTCTAGAATTTTTCCAGCCAAAGGCAAAAGAGGGAAAATGTATAGGTTTTAGATACAAAACAATAGAGAGAAGAAATGAAGAATGGGCGCTTGATGATAAGTTTGTCGATTACTCACTTTTATAGTCCCAAAATAGCATTTAATATTTTCCTATCCGAAACGGCGGACATTTTAACTTCCATGATGGAAGAAACTAAATATTGATTCCTGCTAGAGATATTTTGCAATTGACTGTAATCTGACGCGCGATTCAAAATCGAATTAAATTGACCAATGGGAGAATTTCTCTAGCAGGAAGCCAACGCGTGCTGCGCGCGCAGGGCGCCACTGTCGCAGCTCTCAATAGTTAGTTTCTTCCATCATGAAAGTCAAAATGTCCGCCGTTTCTGACAGGAAATAATTACACGCTATTTTGGGATTATAAAAGTGAGTTTTCGAAAAACTGATGATAAAGCGCCCCTTATTCATTCCTTCTCTCTATTTTTTTATATCAAAAACGTCTAAATTTTCCCTCTTTTGCCTTTGGCTCAAAAATTTCAAATCCACCTGAAAAGTTGACAGAATTAGACAGGCGCGCAATAGGCGCCTGAAAACAGTGGACATCGGGAGCCACCCTACACATTAAAAGTAAAAAAAAAAAGAAAAAGAACAGATTAAAACCTCTCAAAAAGTGCGTTTATTGTGGAATTGTATTATCCTTCTATTAATTTCGACATCCATGCATATTGCAAGTAGGTATACTCGAATTACTGTCTGGGTGTCTTAACCCTGTTATTGTTGCGCCCCTGGGATCTGAGTTTTTCTGCATGAGAAATTTTCAAATTCCATCAGCCTTAAAAAATAATATTCCTAAGGAATATTCGTTGTGGGCAATAAGTGAGTTATTATCTCATATAAAAAAATTAAATAGAGGTGCATATTTTCTGACAATTAGTGATGGCAACAATATTTGGAGTATTCAAAAACCCGTTTCTGTACATTGTTGATCGATTAAAGTAAAGTAGTTGCGGTCGATAAGTTGTAAATCACGCAAATCGACTAAGAGTTCTCTGAGAGGATTGGCGGAATGTCCCTGTGGATTCTCCGCGAAGAGAGGACCTCACAATGCGTCGTTACAAACAGCCAACCCTCCTCGAGGGCTGTTCTCCCTTCCGTCAAGTGGATAATCGTTTTAGGAACGGTGCACTGTGAGTTCCTGGCATTACAGCCTTTGTGGACGATGTTTGAACGCCGTTGGCACTCGGGCAATCAGGGCGATTCACAATCAGTATGCTTTCTGAAGTAGTAAATCGGAGAAGATCGTGCGTTATTACTTTAAGCCCAGGTTTCTTGTCACAAAACGCAGGTAAAAATCCATACATAGCACCTTTATCAAATTAGATTATCTTGAACTGCTTAACTTTGAGGAAAAATGTTTTAATTCATAAAGTCACAATTTGTATTCAACTTGCTATTTAAATATATTAAAACGAAAGTGAAGTAAATTCTGCTTCCATACCATAGGAGCACCTTTTTATGAAAGATTTTAATAGTATATTTTGATACTAGTGAGCGAGTGTAAAAGGTTCACACAAGGCTGAAATCACCTTCTCGTACAAGTATCGAACCGTATTTTTGGACACGACGCGAAGTGTGCGAAGCTCAATGTAGCATACCCTTCTTTGACCCAGCGTGTGCGAAATCGAATTTCGCGCACGGAATTTCAAAAAATCTTTTTTTAGTTAAAGGACATGAAAATAAATATCGGTTTTTTTATGACTTTCATTTTGTTACAAATTACTTGATTTGAAGGGTGGTTTTCAGCTTTAAAATAGCTTTATTGATCCTAAAAAGCGCATTTCGAAAACTCCATTAAGTTCCCAGAAAAAAAAAGTTAACCTTAGACAGATTTTCCAGGGGAAAAGTGTGCCTCACGCGAAATTACTTTCACTCTCCTCAGCAAATATCACTAATTTTCGAGTGCTACCAGGTTGCATCATTTGGTAATGCGTATGTTATATTATTTACCTGTGAAAGTTTCTTTAAAATGAAATTGCTAAAAATGTAATTATTCGAAACAATAATTAAAAAATTAGTCATTTATTACACTTTGTTATTTCTACTAATTTCACGTTCATTCTTCCTAACGTGAGTCTCTCGAATACCCTTGCATGCTGGCGTTCTTGGTGTCAAGAAAAATACAAATGTATTTGCGCATGGAATATATTCTATCGGATCTATTGTTGAACAGAATTGTTGAATACGTTTGAAAGGTTTTTAAATAGAAATAAATTTGAATTGGATGTATTTCACGTATAATAAATGACTAATTTTTTATTTATCGTTTCAAATAATTACTTTTTTAGCAGTTTCATTAAAAATAACTCTCACACGTATATAATATATAACATACGCATTATCAAATAATGCCTTTATTTTCAGTAGAACGCCTTCTTTATGGAGAAAAACACTGATATACGTCCACACGCATAAACCAAACGACATTGCTATCTCAGAAATAAAATTAATTAAATTTTAGGATATAGAATAAGAATAGAAATTGTAACGATAGGTTACACGCACACTTCTATCAGGCTTTCATTACCGAGACTTTCGAGTGGGTACCTTCACTTCTGCTATCCCTACACTGTTAGAAATATATTGAAAATTCAACCATTTTTCATTTACTGTGATTGAAAATTCAAAAACTTTTTATGGAATATTCAACTATTTTGTTGAAAATTCAACTACTTTTGATTGAATATTCATTTAGCTGCGGTAATTGTAAAAAAACTTCAATTAAGTAATTGAAGTTTTTTTTACAGTGCACTTCAAGCGTCAGCCATTGCAGGCTAATCATTTAATACCAGCCGCATGACGTTCGATCGACAGTCAAGTCGGGTCTAGTGCGTGCTGAAAACTCATACGCTTCTTCTACCAATAAGCGCTACTATGATAAGCAAAGCACCAATGCGAAATCGCAAGACATAGGAGCGCGTATCATTGTCATTTCCAAAATGCTCTCTTTCCGAAGAGGATTTTCAACGCTTAGGTGCACCTGACTTCGCCAATTCCAAATCGAAGAAATCGCAATTCATAGGCGCATCTGTAAATATGGTTTCGAGCATCTAATTTCTATTCTAGCATATATTGTCTCGTAATCAAAGGTGTATGATTTCTACAACCGATAGGAGCATTTCTGACTGTAGAAATCTAAAATAAGTATTAATAAATAGGAGCATCTATTTTTAATATTTAACACTGAGAATCTTGTTTCTTCGCTACATTTAATTCTACGATTTTTATTACCAATAGGGTAACTTATGATTATGAAAGTCCCAGACCTATGTTAATAGATAGGTGCATCTATTATTGACATTTGTCACCGTATCTTCTATTTTTTTAACATTAAACATTTCCGTAAACCGTTAAGTCCATATAACTAATATTTACATACACATATGCACTCACTCAATACACACACTGGTTTTAACATAGATATGTAAATTATAAGTATAATAAAGGCTATTTTGTATTTTTGTAACTAAATTTGGGATCTATTCATTCGTCTTTAAAGCACCTACCCTTGTAGATTGAAGCGTCCGGTGAGACGAATAATTAGAGAGACAATAGATCGTTAAAAAATAAAATAGTTTAGGGAAAAAATGGAAAAAAAATCTTCGCCTCGAAATACTCAGACTTACGTCTGACTACGACGCGGCGAAGACACTTACACTCGAGTCTCCCAAATCTCAAGAAATTTTTGCTAGAGGTTCTCCCAAATGTCAAGAAACTCTTGATTCTCTATAGTCATATCAATTGCGCATGCGTCATATCAATTACACATGCAACCAATCAGATGCCGAATGCAAAGCGTGCGCAGAAGTTATCAAGTGAAATTTAAGAAAAACCAGAAATGAACGAACTTGACATTTGGAAGAAACTTGACTTGACTTTTGGGAGAACTTGAGATTTGGGAAGTTGAGATTTGAGAGGCTCGAGTGTATCACTTGCACCGCAAGTGTAGCGTGACGAGGACGTGAGTAAGCGCAGAGCACGAAGGAATAATGAGACCGAACTCCGTAGCGCTACTGGGAAATAAAAATTCGATCTTAAGTGCCTGACTTATTCTCAGGAATACCGAAATCGAGTGCGCATGGGCGCAGTTGACACTCTTCCAATTCATGGGAAAGGTGTGCGAGTTGGAAAGTTTGTCAAATTGATATAAGTTAGAGAGGTTACGTTCGTTTGTTTTAATGCTTATAAAAACTTATCAATACATATTTTACTAATTTCTATGTAAATATTTTAGAATAACTAAATCACCTCATAATAACTTTTAATAAAATTATAATATTGTTCATGTTGACACTCCGAAAAACTTAAAACTTTTCAATCAAGTTATGTTACTTCTATGATTTCTTTATCGTATTAAAAATTTAAAAGATACTTACCTATACTTTTCCTCCTCAAAATTTGATTACACATTTTTCAAACAATTACTGGAAATACCGTTTATATATTTATTTCGTTTATCGTTCATATAATATCAAGAAAGGAACATAACCTCTCTAACTTACATCAATTTGACAAACTTTCTCACTCGCACACCTTTCCCATGAATTGGAAGAGTATCAACTGCGCACATGCGCACTCAATTTCGATATTCCTGAGAATAAGTCAGGCACTTACGTACTTAATAGTAAGTACTTACACAATGTACTTAATAGTACATTGTGTAACGAGTGGGGTATAGTTACATATTGCGCACGAGAGAAGAGAGTGCGGAATATGAAGCCGGTAAGGGGCTGGGGTTGAGGGGCGAAGCCCGCGCGGCTGGTTCCGGAGGCGGAGTCCCCCGAGAGGAAATACACCCCAATCACAAAGATAATTTCAGGTGCTGGTGGAGAACTGGGGGGGGGGTCCAAGATTTGGTTCCCCAATGCAAAAAATGCATGCTTTCGATATAATAATAATAATGAACAATATCGAAAAATTTTTTAAATTTATTTAATAAAACAAACATAGAAATGAATAAAACTATATTTATAAGGTATCAACACTACTTATATCTATAACAAACTGTTGTTGATATTTTGAAGCTGATAACGATGGAAATTTCTAAGGATAAAAATGTAGTACATTGGACTCATAAGAAAGGGCGGTAGGTCCCCATAGAAATGTTTCAGGTTAGGTGTGTTTGTTTGATGAAAACACGGCGAAGCGTGCGATTCTTCTTACGAAAACACGGCGGAGGGTGCGATATTTCTTCTAAAACACGGAGCAGCGTGCGATCATTGTGATGAAAAAGAATAAGTATGTTCGCAGGTCGTTGAATTTATGTGAGTGAGTAGTTACATTTATTTTTATGTGGGATCGTCACTGCTCGACCCCTAAACAGGTGGTTACTCGTTGAGAATAATAGAGGGGTTTAAATGTGATAAATCTAAGAATTCTTAATATTCAATTTATTGTGATGTAGAAGAAATATGTAGATATAATAATGGGCGTATCCTGACCTACACGGAAAGAAAAATCAGCGTGTGAAACGACACTTATTCGTCGTTAAAACTACGAGTCTTGATCGTCGTTCAAAACGACGAGAATTGTAGATTGAAACTACATGGATTGTGGATCGCAGATCGTGGAGGCGTGGCCTAATTCAGGAATGCAAGAGTTTCGTAGTTTAAAACGACGAGAGTCGTAGTGTACTTATTAACAGCTTGCAGAAGATTTTTTTTTACAAAATGCGACATCCAGGGCCGGTCTTAGCTTCTGTGACGCCCCTGTGCAAAATTTTGATGGCGCCCCTTTTAATTGAAAAAATTGGTGAAAATGTAAACACTCCATGAATTATGAAAATTTTAAATATTTTTAAAGGAAAATAAATAAAACACATAAATAATTTTCAAATTTGTGCTTTAAAAAAATCAAGGTTATCTATACAAAGCAAATAGACCACTTTCAAATTAACATTAAATTCAATGTCCGAAGTGAACCTTTCGGGCTTTTATATTCGCAAAATCTTTGATCAATCCTGAAAAATCTAAATTTTCAGCAATATCATTTTCAATAGATAAAGTTGCGAGACTTGTGAGTCTGTTCTCTGACATAGTGGACCGTAGGTAGGTTTTAATCAATTTTAGTTTGGAAAAGCTACGTTCTCCACTTGCTACTGTAACGGGGATTGTTAGTACAATGCGCATAGCAATCCATAAATTAGGATACAAGTCTTGCAAATTTCGCTCTTGAATAAAGTTCAATACGTCGATAGGAGTAATTTTAACCTTATCTAATAG